>WNWK01000339.1:0-180000 GCA_009830355.1 Cherax destructor | reverse complement strand
GAAGTGCACCACTCACCCTTTTCCCCTCATCAATTCTATGATTCACCTCATCCTTCATAGACCCATCTGCTGACATGTCCACTCCCAAATATCTGAATACATTCACCTCCTCCATACTCTCTCCCTCCAATCTGATATCCAATCTTTCGTCACCTAATCTTTTTGTTATCCTCATCACCTTACTCTTTCCTATATTCACTTTCAATTTTCTTCTTTTACATACCTTACCAAATTCATCCACCAACCTCTGCAACTTCTCTTCAGAATCTCCCAAAAGCACAGTGTCATCAGCAAAAAGCAACTGTGACAACTCCCACTTTGTATTTGATTCTTTGTCTTTTAACCCCACACCTCTTGCCAAGACCCTCGCATTCACTTCTCTTACAACCCCATCTATAAATATATTGAACAACCACAGTTACATCACACATCCTTGTCTAAGGCCTACTTTTACCGAGAAATAATCTCCCTCTCTCCTACACACTCTAACCTGAGCCTCACTATCCTCATAAAAGCTCTTCACTGCTTTCAGTAACCTACCTCCTATTCCATACACCTGCAACATCTGCCACATTGCCCCCCTATCCACCCTATCATACGCCTTTTCCAAATCCATAAATGCCACAAAAACCTATTTACAGAAGTCCAAAAGTTATTTTACAGCTCTATACATCACTAGTGAGACCTCATTTGGATTATGCAGCTCAGTTTTGGTCTCCTTACTACAGAATGGATATAGATTCGTTGGAGAACATACAGAGAAGAATGACTAAAATGATTTACAGTATAAGAAATCTCCCGTATGAAGATAGACTTAGAGCGTTGAATCTCCACTCTCTGGAGAGACGTAGAATGAGGGGAGATATCATCGAGGTGTACAAGTGGATGATGGGCATAAACAAAGGAGATATTAATAAAATACTGAGGATATCGAACCAAGTAAGAACCAGAAATAACGGATTTAAATTGGATAAATTTAGATTTAGAAAGGACATAGGCAAGTACTGGTTCTAGAACAGAGTTATAGATGCGTGGAACAATCTTCCGAGTAGGGTGATAGAGGCTAGGACCTTGGGTGGCTTTAAAAAGAGATTGGACAAATATATGAGTGGGAGGGGCTGGGTTTGATTAGTGTCGTGAGTACGGGAGTAAATTCTTAGGTAGTGGTGGTTTTGATAAGGACCTGCCTTGTATGGGCCAGTAGGCCTTCTGCAGTGTTCCTCCATTCTTATGTTCTTATGTTTACCCTTATCCAAATACTGTTTACCTATATGTTTTACTGCAAACACTTGGTCTACACACCCCCTACCTTTCCTAAAGCCACCTTGTTCATCTGCTATTCTGCTCTCCGCCTTACTCTTAATTCTTTCAATAATAACCATACACTTTACCTGGTATACTCAACAAACTTATTCACCTATAATTTTTGCACTCTCTTTTGTCCCCTTTGCCTTTATACAAAGGAACAATACACGCTCTCTGCCAGTCCCTAGGTATCTTACCCTCATCCATACATGTAATAAATAATAGCACCAACCACTCCAAAACTATATATCCGCCTGCTTTTAACATTTCTACCTTTATCCCATCAATCCCAGCTGCCTTACCCCCATTCATTCTACTCACTGCATCACGAACTTCCCCCACACTCACAACTGGCTCTTCCACACTCCTACAAGATGTTATTCCTCCTTGCCCTATACACGAAATCACAGCTTCCCTGTCTTCATCAACATTTAACAACTCCTCAAAATATTCCCTCCATCTTCCCGATACCTCTAACTCTCAATTTAATAACTCTCCTCTCCTATTTTTAACTGTCAAATCCATTTGTTCCCTAGGCTTCCTCAACTTATTAATCTCACTCCAAAACTTTTTCTTATTTTCAACAAAATTTGTTGATAATATCTCACCCACTCTCTCATTTGCTCTCTTTACATTGCTTGATCACTCTCTTAACCTCTCTTTTTTTCTTCATATACTCTTCCCTCCTTGCATCACTTCTACTTTGTAAAAACCTCTCATATGCTAACTTTTTCTCCCTTACTACTCTCTTTACATCATCATTCCACCAATCGCTCTTCTTTCCTCCCGCACCCACTCGCCTGTAACCACAAACTTCTGCTGAACACTCTAACACTACATTCTTTAACCTACCCCATACATCTTCGACCCCATTGCCTACACTCTCACTAGCCCATCTATCCTCCAATAGTTGTTTATATCTTACCCTAACTGCCTCCTCTTTTAGTTTATAAACCTTCACCTCTCTCTTACTTACTGCTTCTATTTTAATTGTATCCCTTATATATATATATATATATATATATATATATATATATATATATATATATATATATATATATATATATATATATATATGTCTGAGGGCAATGTGTGATGTGAATATAATACAGAGAATTCGTAGTTTGGAAATTAGGAGGAGGTGCGGATTACCAAAACTATTATCCAGAGGGCTGAGGAGGGGTTGAGGTGGTTCGGACATGTAGAGAGAATGGAACGAAACAGAATTACTTCGAGAGTGTATAAATCTGTAGTGGATGGAAGGTGGGGTAGTTGTCGGCCTAGGAAAGGTTGGAGGGAGGGGGTAAAGGAAGTTTTGTGTGCGAAAGGCTTGGACTTCCGGCAAGCATGCGTGAGCGTATTTGATAGGAGTGAATGGAGACAAATTGTTTTTAAAACTTGATGTGCTTTTGGAGTGTGAGCAAAGTAACATTTATGAAGGGATTAAGAGAAACCGGCAGGCCGAACTTGAGTCATGGAGATGGGAAGTACATTGTCTGCACTCTGAAGGAGGGGTGTTAATGTTGCAGTTTTATTACTAGTGTGCAGCACCCCACGGGCAAGACAGTGATGGAGTGAAGGATGATGGAAGTTTTTCTTTTTCGGGCCACCCTGCCTTGGTGGGAATCAGAATATATATATATATATATATATATATATATATATATATATATATATATATATATATATATATATATATATATATTATATAAAATTTTCTTAATTTTGTATCAAAAGAACCTTAGGAAACTTACCTAACCTTGTTATAACAAGCGCAATTTAATTTAGCTTAATACAACTAAATATATTTTAGATTAAGTTTACAATTTAATAAACACAATGAAATATATTTTTTTCGTTAGGTTCAGAATGATTTTTGCGAAATTATTGCATACACAATTCTTTCCTTATTCGGCAAGAAGAGCGTTGCTATTTAAGCCAAAGTCGCAAGTTTTACCTATTCGGCACGACATACGTACATATACGTAAATATATGGTATGAAAGATTTAAGAGATACATTGTTGATATAAAGATGGCATTTACAGTACATGAGGTGTGAGAGATACATGTCTAGTACATATTGTTACATGTTTGTCACTGATTATAATGTGAAAATCTCATCCGGCTCCTCAGAGCTGGGGCGCGTGCCCAAAATTCAGTGTAAAATATACACTACACCTAAAATTATTTTATATCTATCTGTTTCACCTATACAGATTTGCCACGTCAGCTGCATATCTACAGCCCTGGGGGAGCGGTGGTGGATGGGGTGGCGTCTGTACAAGTGGACCGTCCACTCACTCTCTCCTGCAGAGCGACAGGAGGTTGGTGTTGTTATTGTTGGTTATACTGTCTTACGATGTATTGTGGGAAAGGAGCCTTCGGGAGATGTTCATTACCTTCTGCAAGATTGGTATTCGTGTTTCTGTCCTCTTGAGGCTTTGATGTTGCTGATCCCCTTCAATGCTTCGATTCTCTTCCCTTCAAGGGGGCTTAATGCCGGTAAGGGTCTCTTGATCTAAGGAATTGGAGGCGTCTTCTCTATTTCTTGGTTCATACCTCATTACCTCTCTCTGGGAGCTACGCGGTCACTACGAGTGTAAAGCATTCCTATGATAATGATAATACTTGTCTGCCTGATTTCAAAAAGGGACTAACTGAGGATATATAAAAATTCAATACTTTTTTGAGAAGAGAGAAAATATGTTTAAAAGATTTCCTTCCAAAGATGGTTCACATTAAAGTCTTCCTTAAATTTACTTACACACACATACACACACACACACAGGAGCTGTGACTCGACCCCTGCAATCCCAATTAGGTGAATACACACACATGTAAAAAAAAATCCTAAAAGGAATACCTGCAATATATGTCGATTAAAACTTCCAGGTGATGTTATGTACAGTGCTACAAAATTTTCCAGGACTTGAGTTATAAGAGAAGGAGAATCTCTCTCTCTCTCTCTCTCTCTCTCTCTCTCTCTCTCTCTCTCTCTCTCTGCAGTATCCAAGGCACGTCTACTTAACCATTTTATTTAATTACCAGGTGAGCCGCTGCCCAACGTCACCTGGTGGTCGGGGTCAACACTGCTGGACTCTGAAGTAGAGAGGCTTGAGGGACACCCATCCCTCTCCACGCCCACATCAACGCCCACAGTCACGCCCACCGTCACGCTCGCTACCCCGTACGTGACCAACACCCTACACTTAGCCGCCCTCACCCTCGCCCATCTCGCCCACAACCTCACCTGCATGGCGGCCAACACGCCCGCCCTTCCGCCTTTAAGTGCCTCTGTTTACCTCCGGGAAACAGGTAATTATTATTATTCTTTATTATTATATATGCAAAACAACCATAGGGGGAGTTGAATGATAGCTCTAGGCCTTTCGTGTTGCGATCAACACATCAGGAGCCTGCAATGTTCCAGAGGATGAAATCTCAGCAAACACGTTCAGAGGAAGCGTTTTTTATAGAATGAAAGGCCGAGAGCTATCATTCAACTCCCCCCGTGGGTTTTTTTGCAACTTGTATCTCTCGCTAGCGATTTTTTGCATATATATATATATATACAGTGGTACCCCGGTTTACGATATTTTTTCATTCCAGAATGCTGTTCAAGTGCCATTACCAAACGAATTTATCTCCTTAAGAAATGTTGTAAATAGACTAGTCCTTTAGACCCCAAAATTACACTTACAAAAGCATTTAAAAATAAACTTACATAAAGGGTGAGTTTGGGACCATCTAAACGTAATGATATATATATATATATATATATATATATATATATATATATATATATATATATATATATATATATATATATATATACACCATATTTATTCAACAGTACGAAAATAGCAGGAATATTGTAGGTCTGACTTGAGATCCTCCTCAGTAGGTATTAAACTTTGACGGAAACCCATATAATATGCGAAAAGTACACATTAAAGCCAGCCAACAACAAAAAAAGTTGAGAAACACTATAATTGGCATATTTGCCCTTGTTCAATGACTCCAACCGTCAAATACTTTATTGTTTAACGAGTTCTTTGACACTTCCGCTATTTCCAAATTAATCTTGTTAAATCCGTCAAATTCATAAGGGACGGACTTACGTTTTTGTTTGTAAATTATATTTCTTATAGACTAGTTAAGTTTATGAAGAAACTCGTTTAATGGACACTTGGTATTCTTTCATATTGTTTATACTGGAAACATTGATAATTATAAACAATTCATTTATCTTCCTCTGCTGTGTGTTGGTGCAATCCATCATTATTTTAGCACCAGTGAAATTAGTATGAACCGAAATATCGCAGTATCCCCAGTGAGCACAAAGTAAAACACCAGGACAGTGAGACGAGAGTAAAACACCAGTACTGTGGAATGAGTTTAAAACACCAAGAAAAAATAAGGGGGAAATTATGTACCTATGCTAGGGGGGGAGACTAAAACGAAAGTACTATACGAGAAAACTAAAATACTTCTACAGGGAGAAGAAATTAAAATGCAAGACTATAAGAGGAAATTAAAACACAAGTAATATGTCTCCATTTAAAGAAAATTTAAGAAAGAAAACTTAGAGCGAACATTCATCCAGCCTACTTAATGATTTAGAAAAAAAAAATACCCATTACGTTTTGATCTAAACATTTACTCTTTAGATTTTATTTACTGTAAAAAATGGTCTTAATATATTTGTGATCTACTGTACATTAGATGCATTAAACAGAATAAAATCTCGTATTTAAATTCTCATGAATATTTAACTCGCGACAATGATGATTAACTACGACAAGTAGAATGGTCCTTAAATTCCTTTGTGTATCACACGGCCCGGCAGTTTATAAATCGCCGGTCGTGCTCCCATTTAGCACCTTAGAAAACAGCGGTAATGTTGTCTGTGATGAATTTGTTGGTATTATGGGTGCGTGCCTCTGCTGCCTTGAGATGCAGGTCCTGACATTGGTTGATGGGCTGTGAAGCTCACATTTACATCTCCTATATTCTGAGTCTCTCTCTCTCTCTCTCTCTCTCTCTCTCTCTCTCTCTCTCTCTCTCTCTCTCTCTCTCTCTCTCTCTCTCTCTCTCTCTCTTTCTCTCTAGGAATAATGCAGTTGTTACATTAGAATGTACTTATGGATTTCTCATATTGTTATAGCACTCGCTTGTGTGTGTTTGTCTGCTTGTGTGTGTGTTTGTCTGCTTGTGTGTGTTTGTCTGCTTGTGTGTGTGTTTGTCTGCTTGTGTGTGTGTTTGTCTGCTTGTGTGTGTTTGTCTGCTTGTGTGTGTTTGTCTGCTTGTGTGTGTGTTTGTCTGCTTGTGTGTGTGTTTGCCTGCTTGTGTGTGTGTTTGCCTGCTTATGTGTGTGTTTGCCTGCTTGTGTGTTTGTAAGTTGTGCGTTCGAGGGCTGCTTGTGTGTTCTATGTTTGAATGTGTGTTTGTGTGCTATATTCGGGTTGTGTGTGCGTATGCGTATCTGGAAATGCTTGGAAATGCACTCCTGCCTTTAAAGCATATTCTTGCACTAGAGCATCACTATAAACATCTCCGCAATCATCTCCTTTGTGTATTTCACCAGACTCGGAGCTGAAGGTGGAGATGAGAACGCCGACGGGGAAGCTGTCGGGAGGTCGTCAGTACGACATCAGGTGCGAGGCGACTGGGGTGAGGCCGCCACCTGTACTCACCTGGTGGCTTCGAGGTCAGCAGCTCACCCAAAACATCAACGTGGTAAGGTGCTTTCCCTAAAGTGATTCACCTGTTTCGTCACCCATTAATGCCTCTATACTCAGTGCCTCTATACTCAGTGCCTCTATACTCAGTGCCTCTATACTCAGTGCCTCTATATATGGATTCAAATTGCATCCTGCCAACATTGCATAACAAAGTTTCGTTTGGGTCAATGTTTCGCTCAAAGTATACCATTACCAAGTCATGAATAGATAAATATTTACACAGAACGAAAAGTTGTCAAAACATGTGTTTATTCTACAACGTATTTTTTTTTATCATTTAATTGTTTCATCTGTGTCAGTTCACCTGTATACTTCTTCCCTTGTGTCTCAGCTGAAGTATGTGTTTTTTATCCTGTCATATAGTTTATCCTTTCATATAGTTCCTGCGATATACTTGGGATTCTCACTTCAGACATGACCCTGAGGTACACGTTTCCCTATTGAGGAAACGTGCGGGGTTTAAACACATCGCAAGCCAGTTCTAAAACTGGCAGGTGACTGCTCTCACCGCTGGTCTAAGCCAGCTTAATAATATTCGTCTTTGTATCTTTCTATTCCTTGAGCTTTTTTTATTACAATTGTTATTACGATTTTTGAGAGTCCTTGACAATAGCTTTGACAGGACTTATTGATTTCATCGCTGCCATGTGATGGGTGATTAGGCCATAAAAACTTGCGTTTTTTAAATTATTGGAAAAATTGCCTAAAAAATTTAGGTAAACGAACACAGGCGTAGCTAATTGAACTACTTTTTTTGTGGTTAAGTTTCTCGTATTGAAAGCCAACAGAAGCACAAGGCGTACAAAGAGAACATAGCGAGGTTAAGGAGGTGGGAGCTTATTCAAGAGACCGTAATTGAAGTAATCAAGTAAGCTGTATTAGAGGTGGTCTTAGAGGTGATAGTAGTAGAAGATATTTCTTGTTGTCAGGCGACTGAGGACTCTGTCATTTTAAAGAGGATTCGTGCTAATACTTCAGACGACGAAGCTGTCTTTGATCCGGATAACTGTATCTGTAATAGAGATTAATGTTGCTTCTAAGCATTTGCATTTACAAGTATCTGTTCCTTAATCACTGAGCAGGTATTTCCTCAAGGGAAGTTCTTTGATACTTGATCAGACATATTGCATCCCATTCTCAGGCACTGTATGTGGAGAAATTTCTCCAGGAGGGGGGTATCAGCCCTTTCAGCATCTCCTCAGCCCTTTCAGCCCCTCTTCAGCCCTTTAAGCCCTCTGAGGGACTCGTCCCTCCAGATGAGCTGATAGCCTAGGTTCCTGATCAACAGTTTAATGATGACCACATGTTTGTACTCTGGAACGTCACAGAGGTCACGTATGCAACGCCTCTTTTGAGTAGTGGTAGTGTATACGAGTGACAGACAATTGAGGAAAATGACTCTTTGCCGTAGCAGGAAAAGTACAGAAAACTTCTGTTTCACTTTATACACGTGTGGGACAATCATGAACTCTCAGTGATCGAGACATTTCAAGAAATCAAGCATTTGTGTTGCAAACTGTTGCAGTGTTAAGCAAGTAGGGAAATGGTGCTAAGGTCAGCGATATAGGGCCGCACCAAGGCGGCAGAGGGCGCCGCGGGTCAGATTGCTATAAACTATGGAATGAGGGTCATGCTTGAACCAGATAGTGGCCACATGTGTGGTCCACTACTCTTGTACTACAGTGTACAAATAATTACGAGCCAAGGCCCTTCGAGCTTTTAGGGTAATGGCACAAGCTAAGTCTAAAATATAGGTAATGGACTGTAGTTGGTAATTTAGCTTGAAAGACAGCTCTCTCTCCTACACAGCCATTCCCTCAGGCGATGTCTTGAAGCTGTCCTATACACGTATGATAGAATGACGTGTGACATTCTTAGACACTATTCTTTAATCAAGTCACCTGATACCTGTCGAATGGTACAGTCAACATCATAGTTCACACTACAAGAGCAAGGTAGGTTTTGAATTTCCTTGTCATACAGGGAACTGCGCAGTTCTTGTGTCGCAAGGGGTTTGAAATCGTCCTAAAGTTGGTAGTGAGGTGTGGGCTTTTGAGCCCAAACAGGTATAAACATCAGCACTCATTTTATGAGATGCTGATATAATACCCCTTAGGGGTAATTATTCTCATATACTTACAACCCATAGGACAGCTTCAAGACATCGCCTGCGGGAATGGCTGTGTAGGAGAGAGCTGTCTTTCAAGCTAAGTTACCAACTACAGTCCATTACCTATATTTTAGACTTAGCTTGTGCCATTACCTTAAAACTGTATGACCTGTACGAATTGAGCGCTTCCCCTTAATCTTAAATATAATACATAAGTGGGCATCACTCCATTTCAACAAGTGGCTGGTGGAGTTGCAGTGTTGATTTCATGTATTCTTTAGGCTGCTGCAATACAAGCATAATGCAATCCTGTAAGAAATGTTCCTGGGTTTCTGGCTGTTTCCTAGACATGTACCTTGTCACACCCTCTGCAAGCGATAATATTAACTCCCTATGCTGAATATTTCAAGATTTGCCACTTTGCTTTTGGTGAAATCTTTCATGTGTATGCTATTTGCGATGGCGACTTTGGCATTCTCTTAAAAGTGATTTGGAGACGTTCAGGGCAACTCGTAGGGAGTTGATGTGAAGTGTTCGTTTCTTGATGGAGGAAGGTGCAGCTTGGTAAAGATTCAGTGTACGAAGAAGTATTCCTCGTTTAGAGAGTCGAAGTTGCAGAAGCAATATTCTCTCAAGAGAAAGCCAGTAGGACTGGCTCGTTTACTCTTAGTATCTTAAATGGAGCATAAGCGAGCGAGATCGTCTTTGCATGTAAACTTTGTATAGCCTTGGAATCTTAAATTGAAGACATTATCTACATTGTAAGTGACGACGCTGAGGAAACATAACTGGCCATCGGTCTCCTCTTCAAGTGTAAACTAGACCGTCGGTTCAACTTCGCTGATTTTCCTCTGCAGGTTATGGATGTCAAAGGATTTGGGAGCGATTACGAGTATTTCACGTACGTGAAGTACCCATGTGTCGTTGCTGGGAATAACGTCGGCTAAGCGTTTATTTATTGTCTTTCTGCAGCAACTGGTCAAAGTTGCTGCAGACAGATAAAGTTTATGCAAAGCTCAATCACGTCAGACACGAAAGAATTCTGACAATGTTATGTAAATGAAGACAGGTGCAACTAATATGGCATTTATTTCGGCAACATTTCGCTCAATAGCCTTGTTAAGTCAATACGTACTGACCTAACAAAGCTCCTGGCGAACGAAACGAAGATTTAAAATTATTCAGAACGTTGCATTATCAGTAGATGCATTTACCTAATTGATTGTCGATATTTTCATATTTTTTTCGACTTTCAATACTGTGCATATCCTATTCTGAACATACGAACTGTATGACCTAAGTTAAATAGGTCCTATTCTCACCCAACCTTCCCAGCATAGAAAAATTAAAAAAAGAAACTGTGCAGCCTAATTTTAAGGCTAACCAACGTATTCGCTATAATGACGTCTGTATTTCACCTCTAGGTTCGTTTAGTGAACCCTTGCCGTTATATTGGGCGGGGTTAGCCGTGTATCTTAGCAAACTTAATCAAGCTAACTTATCTTGGCAAGTTACAGCTAGTTTGGTAAATCCTCACTGGTCGTTAATTAAGTGAAACTTACCACTCCCAGCCATAACTTATCTTAACTGCTGGTAATTGTTACAGCTCCCCAATTAACCTTCATTTGTATCAACACTATAATTTTACATAACAATCTATATTGTTAATAATAAAAATAATTATTATTATGATTATTATATATTAAGTATTCAAAACAGGCCCACCAATTCCCACTACCACAGACACAATACACAGCATGAGGCCCATTAAGGTTATTGATATGATGTACTAGTAGCTCTTACCTTAACGAACCTGGTCTGTTGTATCTCGGAGGAGGAGGATGCGTCTTCCTTCTCTCCTCCGGAGATGATGGTATCTTGTCAGTAATCGTTCTCATTCCTTTACAGCATAAATCTTGTCATTTATACCCTCTTGACGGCATTAGAGTGAGCCATTGTTCCACACGCTATCACTAGATAAATACACCTGGCACTCTATGGCCCTATGGATTCCCTCACACCCTATCGTCGAGATAGCCTTCCTTAAACCTGTCGCCGAGACTTAATATTTTAAGATGATACTTGTTTAAAGGAGAATTTGCTACACCTAATTCCCTGATAATTCTCCTCATATCTGTATTATTGAGGAGGAAATAATTCACCTTTTTAGCTTCGGTTTGATTACTTTGAAAAAATGACATATACTTTACAATAAGTATTTGGGTTTGCAACTTATGGCAGCACCTTCAGCTCACAAGTGAGAGATCCGGGTTAAGTTCTGAGAGGGGTTAGGACGGGAAAGTAAGTTACCTGCTGCCCATGTCACCTGGGTGTTACTTAAGTACCGCTCGCACTAGGTAATGGTACGATCCTCTTGCCACTGTGACTTTTCGCTTTGCACAGAGCGAAACGTCCCAGTAAAAGCTTGTTCTGTTATACGTGACTTGTCATCAGCTGTCTGCAGAGTATTCACATTTCTAAATATTTTTCTGTTTCCATCGTAACATGTGTATGCAAATATATGCATAAGTATGTATGTATGTATGTATGTATGTATGTATATGTAACATACAAGTATGCGTGTTGTTACTGGTGTACATGTACGATCACAAAATGCCCTTCAACTTCCTTCTCTTCACCTTCAACTTCAACTTCCCTCTTCACCTTCAACTTCAACTTCCCTCTTCACCCTCCCTTCCCCTCGAAGTCTTCTCTTCCTTCAGACCTTTTCTAACACCTTCCCTTCCCTCAATTCCTATTTACAGTCAACTGGCGTCCATTACTCGTCCCTCTTCTAAATCTCTCTATCAACTTTAATGCATTTCATCATGTATCTCCCCTCATAGCCTGTCTCCATGGCAACCATTACTCACGTGTGTACCATTATACCCCTCATCCTTAATCCATGGCAACCATTACTCATGCATATACCCTCATATCCTGTCTCTATGGCAACCCTTACTCACGTGTGTAACATTATATCCCTCATCCTTTCTCCTTGGCAACCATTACTCATGCCTATACCCTCATATCCTGTCTCCATGGCAACCATTACTCGTGTATCTCTCCTCAGCCTGTCTCCATGGTAACCGTTACTTCCACACTAACCTTTCTTAAGTTTCATTAAGTTACAAGTTTCAGTTGAGTAAACTTGTATTGAAATCAATATAATTAATTGCACTGTTGAAGACTCGAGTGTATTGCACAGCTTAAAATGTTGCAAGTTTCGAAACTTTTAATGATATAAAATTATTCGATTGCAATCGCTATTCTTAGTGCTATTACTGTTACTAATATTCCTGTTTAAAGCATTAATGTTGCTAATATTACTGTTAAGAGTATTTTAGATACAAGTATTACTGTTACAAGCTTCAGTGTGACCAGCACTCAAGGGTATAACCAGTAATTGCAAGGGTTACTTCGGGGACCTGGATACGACCCCTAAAATACATGTACACACACACACACACACACACACACACACACACACACACTCACACTCACACTCACACTCACACTCACACACTCTCTCTCTCTCTCTCTCTCTCTCTCTCTCTCTCCTGCAGGCCTACAATAAATATTTTGCCTCCTGCAGCAGCGCCTCTGTTTGTAGGCCTAACGTAATCTCTTTGCCCTCTGCAGCAGAATCTTGGGATGGATTCGACGGTATCTCTGCTACGTCTACTGGCTACTGCTGGCGACGATGGAGGTCTGCTGGAATGTCGTTCTACTGCCCCTACACTGCCACATCTCTCAGCCTCAGACTCCGTCAGGCTCACTGTGCACTGTGAGTAGTGATGCTGAGAGAGAGAGAGAGAGAGAGAGAGAGAGAGAGAGAGAGAGAGAGAGAGAGAGAGAGAGAGAGAGAGAGAGAGAGAGAGAGAGAGAGAGAGAGAGAGAGATTGAGATTGAGAGAGTATATTGCTTCAGCTCGCAAGAGTAGGAGATTGGTGAAAAGATCAGTAGATAACGATGCCAGAGTAAACACCAGAGCTACACAAGGTGTGTTTTTGGCCTCCACAAGTACCTACCATCTCAGTCAAGACTTCAGATTCATCAACGAGTACATACGAACTTATATTATGTATTTAGCATCCTTCCCATACACGTTTAGTGTGTCTCAGACAAGTCTGATATATCCTATTCGTGTACAGTATCTCTCATACGGGTTGAAAATAATGTTATGAAGTCAAGCGGACAAAATTCCAGAGTGAACTCCTGCACTACCAGTCCTCCAAATATCCTTCTAGGGTGGTTCTTTGATGCTAACTAAAGGCTCTTAATCCCATGACTCAGAACTACCCACAATTTACCTGACTCAAACCTGGTTATCACTCATTCCAACACTGCATGATCTCTACGGGGCCAGTTATTCCTCAAAATATAACTTTTTCTAGACATGGCAGTTACATGATATCTGCCGATCAAAGAACGAAAAACATAAGTAAACCAATATTAAACAAAAGAGAAAAGTAACATAATGGGACCTTTTATATCTCAACATATTGAAATTTCTGGAAAATTGGTGTCCGCCATTGTTAGAATACCTCTTCCAGGTCATTCTTGTGTTGACATAATTCTTCTAGGTCATGCTTGTGTTGACATAATTCCTCCAGGTCACTCTTGTGGTGAAATTCTTCCTCCAGGTTGTCATTGTAGTGCTGACATACTTCCTCCAGGTCATTGTAGTAATGGCATACTTCCTCCAGGTCATTGTAGTAATGACATACTTCCTCCAGGTCATTGTAGTAATGACATACTTCCTCCAGGTCATTGTAGTAATGAAATACTTCCTCCAGGTCATTGTAGTAATGAAATACTTCCTCCAGGTCATTGTAGTGATGACATGCTTCCTCCAGGTCATTGTAGTAATGACACTTCCTCCAGGTCATTGTAGTGATGACATACTTCCTCCAGGTCATTGTAGTAATGACATACTTCCTCCAGGTCATTGTAGTGCTAACATACTTCCTCCAGGTCATTGTAGTAATGGCATACTTCCTCCAGGTCATTGTAGTGATGACATACTTCCTCCAGGTCATTGTAGTAATGACATACTTCCTCCAGGTCATTGTAGTAATGAAATACTTCCTCCAGGTCATTGTAGTGATGACATGCTTCCTCCAGGTCATTGTAGTAATGACACTTCCTCCAGGTCATTGTAGTGATGACATACTTCCTCCAGGTCATTGTAGTAATGACATACTTCCTCCAGGTCATTGTAGTGCTAACATACTTCCTCCAGGTCATTGTAGTAATGACACACTTCCTCCAGGTCATTGTAGTAATGACATACTTCCTCCAGGTCATTGTAGTAATGACATACTTCCTCCAGGTCATTGTAGTGCTAACATACTTCCTCCAGGTCATTGTAGTAATGACACACTTCCTCCAGGTCATTGTAGTAATGACATACTTCCTCCAGGTCATTGTAGTAATGACATAATTCCTCCAGGTCATTGTAGTAATGACATACTCCTCCAGGTATTGTAGTGCTAACATACTCCCTCCAGGTCATTGTAGTAATGACCACTTCCTCCGGGTCATTGTAATGACATACTTCCAGGTCATTGATGACATACTTCCTCCAGGTCAATGTGTAATGACATATTTCCTCCAGGTCATTGTAGTAATGACATACTTCCTCCAGGTCATTGTAGTAATGACATACTTCCTCCAGGTCAATGTAGTAATGACATACTTCCTCCAGGCCATTGTAGATATGACATACTTCCTCCAGGTCATTGTAGTAATGACATACTTCCTCCAGGTCATTGTAGTAATGACATACTTCCTCCAGATCATTGTAGTGATGACATACTTCCTCCAGGTCATTGTAGTAATGACACACTTCCTCCAGGTCATTGTAGTAATGACACACTTCCTCCAAGTCATTGTAAGCATACTTCTCAGGTCATTGTAGTAATGACATACTTCCTCCAGGTCATTGTAGTGATGACATACTTCCTCCAGGTCATTGTAGTAATGACACACTTCCTCCAGGTCATTGTAGTGATGACATACTTCCTCCAGGTCATTGTAGTAATGACATGCTTCCTCCAGGTCATTGTAGTGATGACATACTTCCTCCAGGTCATTGTAGTGATATACTTCCTCCAGGTCATTGTAGTGATGACATACTTCCTCCAGGTCATTGTAGTGATGACACACTTCCTCAATGATTCTCATATACTGAGAAATAAAGTTTTCATTGATTACCTTCTTTTAACTCTCGTCTTTATTCAAAAATATTTTCATAAAAAAATTTGAATTTAGTTGCATTTTTCAGTGGGGCACAAATAAGTTTTTAGTTCATGTACGCGAAAATTGTAATATATTTACAGAAAGAAAAATCTAAGTTCGTGTAAATTATTTTTTGACAGCATCTTTCTTTCTCAATCATAATCAATCTTCATCAATCATCAATAAATATTCTTGGTTACAACGTAAAACTAATCTTAGCTCACTGGAGATGTTTTGATGCTGATTGACTCTTGATCCAAAAAGATGGAGTTACCCTATTCTTCCTTAGATCCGACCTGATTATTTCCCAATAAGTTTCTCGGAATCAAATTGTGATTTATGAATTACTCACCCACATTAATATTTACCACTACCCACATCACCACCCACACATCACCACCCACACATCACCACCGTCGCAAAATGCTATGAGGACACTTTTCGGATGGGGTAATACGCATATATATATTTATATATATTTATATATATATATATATATATATATATATATATATATATATATATATATATATATATATATATTATTGTGACCACGAACGAGTGGTATTGAATCAATAACACTGCGACTAACCGAAGATTCGAACCCATGTAGTTTTGGGTTCGAATCCTCGAACTAGTTTGGCAACGTGTTAGTTTGTATTATATATATATATATATATATATATATATATATATATATATATATATATATATATATATATATTTCTCATTACTACTTGCAGCTCACAATAAACAGGTCGCTGTGTTGAGAGCCAAACAAGAGGATCTCCTATCATCACTGGAAATGCCCAGTCGAGAACTGGAAATGCTCACCCGGAAAACACATTTGTTTCCAGATGATCAACAGTTTAAAACGACAACAAATCATCTTAAGGGTGGAGGTGGAAGAGATGAACTGGAAGTTCTCTAAATACATGAACATTCCTCTCTAGCGTAGCCTGACGTTAATTAAAGTGTTGACCTTGAAGTGAGCCACTGGAAGTCAATATCGGGATTCACAGGTATTGTGCATCGTCTCCCTGTGGCTCTGGGAGAAGAGGGAGGGAGAGAGAGAGAGAGAGACACGCACACACACACACACACACACACACACACACACACACACACACACAGGGAGCAGGGAGAGAGAGAACCTAGTAGCGACCAGTAAAGATGCGGGGCCAAAAGCTGTCTCGACCCTTCAACCACAAATAGGCGAGTACAAATAGATGAGTACACACACTCGCTCACTCACACAGGATAGTGATGACAGTGTGAGATGAAAGTATGTATGGAGAGAGGAGTAAAGATACACGAGGAGAGATAGTGAACAGGGAAGGAAGAGAGGAATGAGAGTAGGAGGAAGAAAGGGTGAAGGGAAAGCAAAGTTTAGGGAAAGAAGAAGGGAGAGACTAAAGTTAGGTGGAGAGGGAGTGAAATAGAGACGTACAAAGTAAACAGATAAAAAGAAATCTGGAAGAAATTGCCATAGAAAAGGGAAAATGTGAATAAATTTTTTGAGAGAGTTGGAGAGAAAATGAGGTTGTAAGCAAACAAAGGAGTGAACGGGTGTATAAATAAACGAGAATTCCATAGATGAAGACATATTAATGAGTGAATTGGAAAATTATTCAACGAAAATAACAAGTTAGAGAAAGAGGAGGAAGGCACTCGGTAAAGTTCAAGGAGGCGAGGAAGAGGAGGTCAACTTCAAGGAAGTTCGGAGTTAGTTTCAAAGATGTCAGGGGGTCGACTTCGAAGCGTTCAAGAGCTTATTTCAAGGAAAGATGTCAACTTCAAGCTCAGAATCAAGGGGGTCATGATTCGATCTCAAACTTAGTGGTCAAAATCAAGGGGTCAGTGGTTGATTTCACGGTAAGGTGTCGAAATCAAGGGGCGTCAACGGTTGATTTTACGGTAAGGTGTCGAAATCAAGGGGCGTCAACAGTCGATTTCAAGTTCAAGGAACAGCTTCAAATGATATAATAAACATTTTAAACGTTTTGTATTGGGCTCATATTTACACACAAACACACAAATATATTTAATAAACATGCATATCTCCCGAAGCGTTAAACCTACACGAAATGGTGGATGTTCGATCTTCCATTCTTTAATCGCAGCCATGTGTCTGATCAATCAGGCTGTTGGTGACGGCTGCAGACACCCATATACATATTGTATAAAAGCAAATAAATAAGTAAACCCCCGATCAGTTTACCTCACACATCCGTAATAAACCCCAACCCGAGATTAATTTGTATTTACGAAACTGTTTTATTTATTGCAACTGCAATTACTGTAGCTATAATTGTGCCTGTAATTATTGTAGCTACAGTTATTGTAGCTACTGTTATTTGAGGGGAAATTATTGTAACAGTCGTAACTAATATATTAAACTATCGCACCTTTAATTTCATGTCTAAACGTGTTTGTGAATAATGTGTTTGCAGATGTGCCCGAGGCCAGCATTAGCATCGAAGGCGGGGGCAGCCAGGGCCGCCTGGGCAGCAAGGTGGTCGGATTGGGCGGCGTGGGTGGCGTGGGCGGCCTGAGGGCTGGAGACTCTGCCACCCTCACCTGCGCCGCCCGTGCTAACCCACCCGCTTATAACTTCACCTTCTTGTTTAATGTGAGTTTTTCTATGTCTTTTTTGCGTTTAATTTTTGGTGAACATTCACTTTGGCATTAGTAATATTTATGTTCATGGGAAAGCGCTAAGGCTGTAGGGGCTCCAACATCGCTAGGAGGAGGTAATTAGGTTTAATCTAAGGATGAAAAGGGCAGCTTCATTTCCTTGGATTGAGAGGTTTTGGATGTTCTAAGGATTTTATTCACTGTATTATACAATACGTGGTTACTCCTTACTGTATCATGATGTATCCGACGAGTTATTGATTGCTATTCAGTTTCTGAGCCGCTGTTTAGGTGTTCAAACTGAACACCTAAACAATATTTAAACACTGGTTAGGTTAGGTAAGGTTTGTCAGGAAACAGGACAATTGTGTTCTGACACGGGTCCTCGTCATATGATGACCCACCACTGAAGCTTTTGGTCATCTGACAGAGGCCTTCCACTGGCTTACCAGTCCAACCCCCTTTAAAACTTAAAAATTGATGTATCCTACTTAGAAGTAGATTGGCATTGTTAATGGAGTGCCCAGGTGCCACATTTCCCCCACTTTCTCTATCGTAATGGTATTCCACACCTCTCCAGCGTGGGTATTGTAATATTATTAAAGCTCATAGGTCAGGATTCACTCGCCTTAGGTTAAACCCCCACCCGTTCCGTGATTTGTTTATAATCGTGTTATTTTGAGTTGTGAATGCTATATCTTACTCAATATTTTAATTCATCATTCATGAAGAATAAAAGGCACATTACCGTGACAGTGTGACTTTGTAAATGGTCTAAGTCGGACCGAAACGTCGTCTTGACCTTCTCTCTCCAATATGCGGGTTGTGTATCATCATTCATTATTCACTTTATAAACTGGAATGGGCAAAAACATTTTGTGTAAAATTCTTCTCTCTCTCCTCTCTCTCTCTCTCTCTCTCTCTCTCTCTCTCTCTCTCTCTCTCTCTCTCTCTCTCCCCTCCCCAAGCAAAAATGGGGAAATTAGGAGAATTAGATATAAGAATAATCGTTTTCCTCTGGATCCGGGATCCTGGAAACAGGATCGGAATAAATTTATTGAAATCAAGGAGGATAACAGTTGCTAGCGGTGTACCCGATTTTATCCTGATTCTATATTTATTTATTTTTTTAGTTCGGAGAAATATTTGCATATCACATCATAATAGAGCAGGGAACAACCTGAGACAGTAACTCGAAAAATAATATAACTTACACCATTTTATTATTTTTATTTTAAACGGATTAGCCCCTCTTTCACCAAGGTAGGGTGACCCACAAAGAAATATTCACTATCATTACTTATTCAATGGTTCTCTTGCAGTGCACAGATATTATAATGCATAAGGCCGTCCGAAATGCAACATCCCCGTACTCTCACCTCCAGGACTCTAATCTGGCTAACCTGTTTTCTCGAATCCCTTCATTAGTGTTATCTTGTTTACACTTCAACAGCATGTCACACCCTTAAAGCCACATGTCTACCCGCTACCATCAGCCTCACATATGCCTGCTAAATGTTCAAGCCTCTACCACTTAAAACCTCTTTTACCCCTCCCTGCAACGCAGCCTGGGACCACCCAAACATCACCTCTTTCACGCAGGATTAATGTACCCTCTTTGCCATCCTGTTCTTCTCCATCATTTCTAAATGATCAAACGACTTAAACAACCCCTAATAAGCTCTCTGGATTACGCCCTTTGCAACCCCACATTGTCATACTTGACACACCCTCTCTGACTCCTCCATCAATTACAACTTCTCTTCGGAATCTCCCAAAATAGTTTTACCATCGGCAAAGAATAAAAGTGACAATTCTCACATCATATGAGAATCATTCATTCCCACACTTCTTCCCAACACTCTAACAGTCACCCCTAACAACCCTGTCTATAAATAAAATAATCTTAATACGCACATAACCGGCACATAGAATAAAGAAACTTATGACCTAGTATGGGCCAACAGGCCTGCTGCAGTGTTCCTCCTTTCTTATGTTCTTATGTTCTTATGACGTTG
Organism: Cherax destructor; assembly: GCA_009830355.1. Lineage (NCBI taxonomy): Eukaryota > Metazoa > Arthropoda > Malacostraca > Decapoda > Parastacidae > Cherax > Cherax destructor. The sequence continues at coordinate 159,942 of WNWK01000339.1, read as the reverse complement.
TTTCGGTCCCACTAGAACCATTAACTAGTCACATCTCTTCCTAAGGCTAACTTATACTGGAAAATAGTCTCCCTCTCTCCTTCATACCTTAACCTGAGCCATACTCTATACAATTTTTTTACTGTATTTAATAACCTATTCCATACATTGCAACATTTGACACATTGTTTTTTCCACCCACTCTATCATATAACTTTTCTAAATCCATAAATGTGAAAAACAGCTCCTTACTCTTATAAGAGTATTGGTCACTTATGTATTAATGTAAACACTTGGTCTGTGCATCCCCTACCCTTCCTAAATCCTCTTTGTTTCATTGCAATCCTACTTTATTTTATTCCAAGTTCTTTCAGTAATAATTCAACCGAACGCATTACCTGGTAAACTTAACAGGATTATTCACCTATAATTCTTTCTTGTCCTCTTTCTCCATTCATGCCAGCCAATCTCTGCTGGCATGAATAGGATGAGCAAATACAGACCACCCTGATTTAACACCTCAGTCTTAATCCTTTCTGATCCAGCTGTTTTATCCTCTTTTATTCTTCTCATAGATTCAAGCATTTCCGTCACACTTCTGGCTCTTTCCCATGCTAGAAATTACTGCCTCTTTCATCATCGATTAACTATTCAGAATGTTCCTTCCTTTCGGTGCCTCCACCTTCCCTTCTAATATTTCCCACTTTTATTTCTTAATTGACTGAGAAATCCATTTGCTTACCAGGCTTCTAACTTGTTAATCTCTTTTCTAAACTCTTATTCTCAATAAAACTTGCTGGCAGAAACTCACCCATTCTCTTATTTGTTTTTCTTATGTACTCCCTCACCACTAGTTTAATTCCTCTTTTTCCACATGCTTAACCTTTCGTATATCAGTTTTGCTTTGTATAAACACCTCACAAGCTAATGCTTTCTCCATTAGCACCCTCTTCACCTCATTTCACTACTTGTTTTCCCATCACCAGCCACCCTCCTGTAACCACAATCTTTTTTCCTACACACTCACTACTGCATTCCTAGATATACCCCATACCTCTTCATCTTCCTCATTTTCAGTAATCTCTCTCTGGCAGAGCTTTCCATGTCTGCTTATACCTAAGTGAAAGTAATTGAAGTTAAAATCGTGACACTAGTTTCCCGATTTTGAGTTCATTCTTTTTCACTTCTCTTCTTGTCCTCTATCCACCTCTTGCTCCTACTGTAGCTTCCACTCAATAGTGATCTGACATGTCTCTCCTCTAAAAACATGATCATACAGATGTCTACTCATCATTTTTTGATTCATCAGTACATAGTCTGTCAAACTGTTACTATTGCAAACTTCACCATCCCTCTATACTAATTTATCCAATTTTCTTAAAATAAATGTCACTTGTTGCCAAACCTCTGTTTATGCATAATTCATTGAGTGAGGGGAGACAGCAGTGAAGTGTATACATGCTTGAAGGAGTCTAATAACGGGGCTCAGACAGGGTTCGAGAAAGTTTCTCACTCTCTCTCTCTCTCACTCTCTCTCTCTCTCACTCTCTCTCTCTCTCTCTCTCTCTCTCTCTCTCACTCTCTCTCTCTCTCTCACTCTCTCTCTCTCTCTCTCTCTCTCTCTCTCTCTCTCTCACTCTCTCATTAGAGTCAATACTTAGTCAGTGTCGCTAAATGTTTTAGTAAAATAAGACTACAAAAGTCATTGCAGGTCATTTTTTTCCTTTTGTGTGTTTGAACTCCCCTATTTGTGATTGCAGGGGTCGATTCACAGCTCCTGGTCCCGCCTTTTAGGTGTGTGTGTGTGATTGTGTGTGTGCGCACTCGCGCTCACGCAAACCCACTTACATGTGCGTACTGATTGCGAGTGCGTGCACCGCTTACTTGCGTACGTTTTGCCGTGCACATCCATTTATCAGCAAGTCCCACAACTAGTCCTCTTATTGCCGTCCCTCCCTCTCTCTCCCACTCTCTCTGCCACAACACACGGCAGCCATTAACTCCCGTCTCCAACTTTTGTTCATTATGGAAAAATTGTCGTTCGCCAGTGTTAGTTTCGCAGCTGTTTACAAGCTCGTAAAATTGCCACATTTCTCTTTTGTATTGTTTACCTACTGACGCTCTTCCTTAAGCCCTGATGTCGTTATTTTAGCTTTGACGTCTTTAAGTCAGGTGTTATTCTTTAATCCCTGTCGTCATTCTGTTAACACTGAAGTAAATATTTCAGCCATGTCGTCAATAATTTAGCAATGTTATGACTTGCATTGCTCTGACGTCAAAAATGTTTTACGTCATGAGTGTGGCATTAATGTTTTACCTTTGACGTCACTGTTTTATTCCTGATTTATTTAGTTTGCCCTTGACGTCACTAGAGTAACAAACTTGATTACTTTAGTTCCCAAGTTGTATAGGTCGGGTGTTAATATTTTAGCTGTGACTTTTTTTGCCCTCTGGACGTTCCAGTAATAACCTGAACAACGTTAGTGTCGTCTGACGTCTCCAATAAGGCTCTAATATCTTTGTAGACAGAGGGATTTTGATAGGTTTGGTATCATTAACATCTAAAAAAAAAATTCGCAGTTGTATGCAAAACACACTAACAGAAGGATATATATAGTATATCGTGAGTTGGATGTATCACGGCGTATAGCTGAGTCTACTTTTTATTTATCTTTAAGATATTACGGTATTATTTACTGGTGGCGCGCAGGTGATATGAAGCCTCAATGACCCTCCTTTATTTAGTAGGATTTAAACCTGTTTAAGCAACCATTAAACGGACAAAAGTCGACACTACCACCACCTCGATCTAGTAACACCTCACTCACCTCATTAACATCACAATATCCTCATTAACACCACCCTAACCCCATTAACACCACCCTAACCCCATTAACACCACCCTAACCCCATTAACACCACCCTAACCCCATTAACACCACCCTAACCCCATTAACACCACCCTAACCCATTAACATCACCCTAACCCATTAACATCACCCTAACCCCATTGACACCACCCTAACCCCATTGACACCACCCTAACCCCATTAACACCACCCTAACCCATTAACATCACCCTAACCCCATTAACACCACCCTAAACCCCATTAACACCACCCTAACCCATTAACATCACCCTAACCCCATTGACACCACCCTAACCCCATTAACACCACCCTAACCCCATTAACACAACTCTAACCCATTAACACCACCCTAACCCCTTTAACACCACCCTAACCCCATTAACACCATCCTAAACCCCATTAACACCATCCTAAACCCCATTAACACCACCCTAACCCCATTAACACCACCCTAACCCCATTAACACCACCCTAACCCCATTAACACCACCCTAACCCCATTAACACCACCCTAACCTCATAAAGACATCATTAACCTAACATTAACACCACCATAATACCATTTCCACTTATCACAACAAAATGTTCACGAATGTAAGTTATATACCTTGGTGTTAAATACAAGGTAAACTTTCTCAAGTTCTTCAGTTGATCCAGCTAAACAATTGAAGGTCAGCTATTGTATCATAAGACGGGCAGCCATCAGCTGCGTCATCTGGTTACACGTCTCTCGAGGAAAATAACGGCATCTGAGATTATTCGTTTCACGACAATCAATCTTAGGATACCAAGCCTCTGAGAGGTAACTCCAATTCCCTGGATCAAGAACCTTTCACCAACATCAAGAAATGGATGTATTTTACTCTTGTTCCTTACAGGAATGCAAATGAAGAAGTACTTAAGGCTCTTAAATACGTTCCCTTTAGGAGGGAAGAGCCTTGATGCTGGTGAAGAGCTTTTGATTCAAGGAATTGGAGCTTTCCTTGGATCAAACCTGATTTAGCACTTCCACGTGAATTTTTTTTTTTTGGCTTCATCTCTTAAGAATATTCTTGCTGTGAAGGGCTAAACCCGAATGGGTCATTCAGTACAATGTGTGGTAAAGGCTCGAACCTCAGTCTGCTTAGACAGTCACGCTACTTAACTGAACTGTCCTTGCTCTTCGTGAGAAAACGTGAAGGTATTGTTATCTTAATTCATTGAATTTGGATTGTATTTCATGAAAGGAGGCAAGTACCAACAGTCTGATTGCTCAGAGACGGAGAGACCGGTATACTGGCGCCAGCAGCAGCAACACCACCGCCACCAAAACCCAAACCACCACCACCCCACCACCTCCACCCCCACCCCTACAAAAACCCCCTCCCCCACCACCACTACCTTAGAGTACCTTAACTACCACTTCCACCAACAGAGAGAGTAGAGCTACCACCATCACCACCACAACTACCACCATCACCACCACAACTACCACCATCACCACCACAACTACCACCATCACCACCACAACTACCACCATCACCACCACAATTACCACCACCAACATGGAGAGAGAAGCAAGCAAGCATCCTGACCTCCCACTACTGCCAACATCTCCTCCACAAAATAAGGGCAGTAAGAGAGCCTCCTCCACACGCTGGTGCCCTTAATGAGTTCCTTAATGCCCCAACTAGCCCTAATTACAGCTGCTGGAGCTGCTACTGAGAAGACTTGGTGTTGCTGCTGCTGCTGCAGCCACTAGGGTTTACCAGCTGTTGCTCTTACGGCAGCTTTTGCCAAACCAATTCTGGTTTTGTGTATGTGATTGTTGAAGCGAGAGGCTTTGTGTGTGTTGTGGGTGGTGAGAGGAGTAGTAGTCATTCCTGATCTCGGTATCCACATCACCCCCCTTGCACACACACACACACACACACACACACACCTGCACCACCTGCAGCAGCTTCTTTACCAGCTGGTCGCACATCACAACACACTAAAGGAACCACATAATAAAAACAAATTATCTCAGTCTCTCACAGCAATATCAAATTTCATTATATTTTCAGTTATTTATTTTTCTAGCTCTTATATTCTACACTTCATGGCAGCGAACCCCATTGTATTATATATTTATCCCCTTTCATTGTTACCATATAAAGTAAAAGATTTTCAATTATATTTAGTGTTTTTAATAACCCTTTATTTATCTTGTCAAATTTACTTCTCTCTCGTATAGCTAAATTGTGAGTTTCATTCATTTTAAAATTTCGTTGCATACATTTATAAATTTCTGCCTCTATGACTTCGACATTTCTGTTTCCAGTATAGTTTATGCAGTTTGTAACTCTTCCTATACTAGTAATACATCTTCTCTAATATCTCCCATTTTCATACTGAATAGTTTTATCAATGGTACCTGATTCTGTATATATTTTTTTCGTATTTGGTTTCATTTAGAGTTGTTCTCCCAGGATTCTTCTTGCAAACTCTATCCTTTCAATCCACTTGTCCACACCCTCAAAAAAAATAGAATTTTAATACCTTCCGTTTTCAAGAGCCTTACCACACGGCCCCCGTCCCCCTCCCTGTGGGATTAGCGCTTCCCATGAGTACAGAAATAATTGACAAAAAAATATACTAACATTATGAAATAGTTGCCTCTTCCTCAGAGCTAAAAACTTCGGAGTGGCGGTCACTACGGTATATATCCCAGACATATTTACCAAACTCAGTTCTCGTCTCCCTATCGAAACTTCGAAATCTTTCATTATTTTAAGAACTTTCTCCACTTACTCGAGAATGAGAGAGATTTCGAGGCTGCAGGGCCTCTACTTAAGTGCTTACTTAGGTCTTTCTTCATCACATTGCTTCCTCCGATGCACATTCCTCTTACTTCCTCTCCCTCTTCTTCCTTTCTCTCCGTCTTTCTTTGTGCTTCCTCTTCACCATGCTTCCTTTTCATCATCCTGCTTCCTTCCCTTGGGCATCCGTCACGACAGTGATTTCTAAGAACCAAATGGCGGAAAGACTTTGGCAAATAAGTTTCTTTTCCATCATGTAAATTCACTCCGTCCTAATGGTCGTGATCGATGGGTACCAATCTCTCTCTCTCTCTCTCTCTCTCTCTCTCTCTCTCTCTCTCTCTCTCTCTCTCACACACACACACACACAGGGTTCTACAAGGTTAGATTTAGGATTCCTAACCTTATTTACAAGCTAAGAGCTGTTACCTACATCGGCTCATTTGAAAGCATTTTTATTGTTATAAGATATACAAATAAGGAACAGGATGAAGTTGACTGTATTTCATTGATGTCGTTGTGGTGTACAAACATGTTCCAGACACGAGTCAGTCTCTCTCTCTCTCTCTCTCTCTCCTTGAGATGCTGAAACCTGAAACATTGAAGAATTAGGAGTTTCTTCCCGTCTTCCTTCATTTCCTGGAGTTCCTCTGGCTTTCACTCGAACTCCAGGTAAAACCTGAGTATCTTGAATGTTTGATGGTTGGCTATTTCGGTACTGATGCTGGTGCCACGCCGTGAGGTCCTAGTCGAACTTTTAGTGTGGTGGACTTTTGTCGCCTGGTTCCACAGAGTATCCTCCATTAGGTGGTTTTTAGCTTGATTGCCTATTTTTGTAAGCAACATTTGGTGCACACATATGTACACATACTTTCCCACTGTGTGCGTACATCCTCACTGTGTGTACACATTCCTTCACACTATGTGCACACGTGTGTTCACGTACCTACACACTGTGACTCCAGTTCAAGACCTCTTTTCCAGCGTTCAGGAAGTGCTTCGAAGGTGGTACAGTCAGATGATCATCATTATATTCCCTGGTGAGCCCTAAACTCTTATGGATGACACAGTACATTCAGTGAATGCGCATATCCCGCCCCCCTTTCCCCCTCTTTTAAGTGAGTCTCTGTTGATCTAAGGAATTTAAACTACTTTCCCATTCTCTTGATCAAACCTGATTGACTCCCATTCCTCAGGTGGTGTATGACCCTGCGGGTTTATTGCTTAACCATTAGAAAAATAAAAGTAGCTATTTTTAGCTTTATTTCTGTTATTTATATTTTATAATGTTATTTTATTGTTTTCATTTTTTATTATTAATTTTAATTATTTTTTTTGAGGCGTTGTCATATATTTCTCCTGCTCTAGTCTCTGCCTATCGGTACAGCAAACAATATACCTTGACAAAAAAAAAATCTTTACCGCCTTTAATTTTGACCTTGCCGGGTACATACAAAGGACCACCGCTAACCTCTTTGCATTCATGGCCACAGAACGCAAGCAATAACTGCCCTTAGAGACAGCAAAACAGGGTTAAACCTTCTCGCCTCTCCCCCCCTCCTTCCTTCCTCTTTTGCTTCCAATTGTAATATTCTCATTATTTTTCCCCACCTTCGCTCGCCCTCGCTCGCCATTGGTGTTGTAACAAGCTGCTTTTAAATGCAGACGATCGGAATCTTGGAAGAAAGATGGAAGATTTGTTGATGTGTAAAAAGGCAAGTGTTGCTTTTGTTTTGGGGGTGGTTAAGGCTCGGGTCATGGTGTTTGGACTGCACCGCTTCCGTTGTGGTGTTCGACTGCACGGCATCGGTTGTGGTGTTCGACTGCACGGCATCGGTTGTGGTGTTCGACTGCACGGCTTCGGTTGTGGTGTTCGACTGCACGGCTTCGGTTGTGGTGTTCGACTGCACGGCTTCGGTTGTGGTGTTCGATTGCACGGCTTCGGTTGTGGTTATCGACTGCACGGCATCGGTTGTGGTTATCGACTGCACGGCTTCGGTTGTGATGTTTGACTGCACGACTTTGGTTGTGGTGTTTGACTGCACGGCTTCGGTTGTGGTTATCGACTGCACGGCATCGGTTGTGGTTATCGACTGCACGGCATCGGTTGTGGTTATCGACTGCACGGCTTCCGTTGTGGTGTTTGACTGCACGACTTTAGTTGTGGTGTTTGACTGCATGACTTTGGTTGTGGTGTTCGACTGCACGGCTTCGGTTGTGGTGTTCGACTGCACGACTTCGGTTGTGGTGTTCGACTGCACGGCTTCGGTTGTGGTGTTTGACTGCACGGCTTCGGTTGTGGTGTTCGACTGCACGGCTTCGGTTGGGGTGTTCGACTGCACGGCTTCGGTCGTGGTATTCGACTGCACGGCTTCGGTCGTGGTGTTTGACTGCACGGCTTCGGTCATGTTTATTCCAAGCTTTGAAAGACTAATTAGTCAACATTTGATTTATCCTTTATCCTGCCTTCAGCCATGGTGTTCGATTATCCGGCTCCGGTCATCGCATTTGCCTATACGACTCCCGTAACAGTGTTCGACTTATCCAGGTCCAGTTATAGTGCTCGATTATCCGGCTCTGGCCATGGTGAACTGTGCTCAGGCTGCCATCAGTGTTATTAAAACCGGCGATGTGAAAAATACGGACCAGAAGCCCAGGTGACGCACGTCAGGGTAAATTTCTTTCGTGTTGTGTGTTTGAGTCAGACATTAAGTCTGTCTCTGTGTGTGTCTCTCTCTCTCTCTCTCTCTCTCTCTCAATTTTAACCTGCATCTTTCTCTTCCTATCTTTCAGCTATGTTGTATTTAATTCTCCATCTCTCTAGTTTTCTTCATATCTTTTCCTCTCTCGTTCTCTTCCTCTCTCGTTCTCTTCCTCTCCCCTTTCCGCTCTTCCCATCTTTCATCCACCCGTTCTGCCTCTTTTCTCTTTCCCTCTTCTCTCCCACTGGCACCCAATCGTTTCTTCACTCCTCAATTCCTACATGGGATGACTTGATGCCGGTCGAGAGCTCTTAATCCAAGGAAATGGAGCTATTCTCCCCTTAGATTGACCTGATTACTCCCCAATCTCCGGGTGTTGTATGACTAGCGGGTTGACAGCTTCCAAATGAATAAAATACCTTCCCTTTTCAATTGAAATTTCATATTTTCCATCTCGTCCTTTTCTCATTTCCTGCCGCTCTTGCAGCCTCCCTTTCATCATCTGTCCTCTCCTTTCCCTTTCAGCCTCCTTCCCAGTCTCTCTCCCTCTTCTCTCCCGCATTCTCTCCGCCTTATTGATCTAGCCCACGACAGCATGAGGACCCGGAAATTAAGTAAATGTCAGGCCAAAGCAAGAGTGGAGTTGGTGAAATATTTAGCTAGAGCTGCTCGTGTGTGTGTGTGTGTGTGTGTGTGTGTGTGTGTGTGTGTGTGTGTGTGTGTGTGTGTGTTTTTGTGTGTGTGTCTGTCTGTCTGTCTGTCTGTCTGTCTGTCTGATGTGTGGGATGTGTGTTAAGTGTATGTATGTGACTTATCAAGTTTAATTTGCAGATTTTGACCAAGTTCTAGTGTCCTCTACTTGTTAGTTAACATGATCTGTAATTATCGTATTTAATTTTGAAGCCATGTGATGGTCCAGTTTCCATGTCATTTCAGTTTATTCCAGGTCACTACAGCCTTGAAGCTGTAATGGCACTTTCATATTTCCTTATTATTATTGTTTTCTCGTGGGAATCGATAAATCTAAGTATCGTACAACATCTGTTATTCTCTCTCTGCATATTATAAATGGATAGTCTCTCAGGACCCGACAGTGGCATAGGGTCCACTTATGGATAGCTTCTCGATGTCTTGTATAGTCTTCAGAATATCTTGTACACTGTGATAATGTCTCTTGACTTCAACGCCCCCGCGGACCAGCCCCGAGCAGGCCTCTTAGTGGATCAAAGCCTGATTAACCAAGCTGTTACTGCTCGCTGCATGCAGTCCAACGTACGAAGCACAGCCCGGCTGGGATGGAACTTGTCATGTTCTCTTGTAGACTGCCAAACGTTTGTTGGTAATTTCCCTTATGCATGAAAGGAGAGTGGTGGAATAGTCGAGGAACTCTGATACTCATTGAGTTCTTACTTAGTGTACTCGTACCGCCCCTACTTTTTATTGAAAGTACTGCATTCCATCTACCAAGTTTTGAAATGGAGTGATTCTGATGTACTGGTTGGGTCCAATCTCTCCTGAATTTTCGAGGTGTAAATTATGATATACTTTTCTCGCCTGTGTTCCAAGGAATACAGTAGAAGAGGCTTCAAACATTCCCAGAAGTTCAGATGCTTGATTGAACGTATACGGGCAGTGAAAGTTCTCTATTTTCTAGCTCAGAAATCTCGCCTGCCTAAGAGGGCCGTTAAAATATAGCCGTATTCCATCCTGGAGAGAACTGGATCGAAGCGTATCGCCATTGGCGTAGAGTCTCATGTTTGAAAGTTCTAGTTATCTCTCATATCATTTTGTTTACAGTAACAATAAAATCATTGCTACGATCTTTGACTGCGAATTCTTCTGACAATATTACTCCCCAAGTCTCACAAATTTCGCTTCTTAGAATTATTTAGATTTCTCCTGAACTCAGTTTCTTCCATAACGGTGTAACTGAAACTTGTCCTCATTGAACATCATGTTGTCTGAGGTCCTCTGGAAGACTTGATTCATATCCGCTTGAAGATTCAGTGTGTCCTCGACACACTGAATCTTCAAGCGAGCGTGTCCACTCGCATTGAGATTCTGGTGTCATCAGCAAAGAATGTTTCCGTGATATGATTTATGTCCTTATCTATATCTCATATAAGAATGAAAAACAGAGCTTTACTGTGGCAGTCTCGGAATTAACTTTGTTTACTACTACTCTGGGTTCTGTTTTTTTTTTTTTAGGAATTAAATAGTCATCTGCCCACTTTTCCGGGTACTTCTCTTGCATGCACTTCGAGTGCAACGAATATCTGACCGTTGCATTTTTTCTTCGTGTTTTTTTTTCTTCGAGGGGAAGTTTCTTTATGGTAGTAAATGGCTCTTCTTCCAAGAATTTACTAGCTGCTGCTTTTTATATTCTGTCCCGCCGTAAATTTGATAAACGGACCTTGTTCTCAAAAACCTATGCGACCTTTTGAGGCCATTTAGAAAAATAAATCTTGAAAGCTACATCAACCTTAATCGAAATCGTTTGGAAAATAGATTCGAGAACCCCGCGACGTTTTAGAAGACCATTTAGAAAAAGCGATCTTAAGAAAAACCCACAACCTTTTCAAGATCGTTTAGAAACACAAGAATAATTTACAATTAGGCTTTGATTATTTTTTAACATACACTCATGAGTGAGAAGAGTATGACAACAGTTGAGTCTGAAGGATGGATGTCCAAAAGTTGTGTGTACCAATTTGTGTACAGGATCCAGCGCTCTGCAAGACTACAACAACAACATAATACCTGATGTATCAGTGGGGTTGGTGTACGGAGCCATAACACATATTTTGAGTTATTAAGGCATCTTAAGCATCATGCTTGGCTTCAACCCGAAGCTTAGATATTGTTCTATTAATGTTCGTGGGGGGGGGGAGAGAAAAGTGAGGAATAGTGACTTACAAGGAAGGGTAGTTGCACTTGGTGTTGTTGCATTACTCGACATAGATCGTGCATCTTCTTGATGTATACTGCATGTTCTTCCATCATGTAATTTTCGTACAGAATACGGTAGCTCCCCTTCTTTGGAGCTTCTCACCTCGTAACACTCACAAATGAGACAGCTTCACACTGTGGATGCTTGCAACATGCAGCCTTCATATTCAGTACAGTTGCAACACACTGCTAAAATTCAATTAAATAATAACTACACTCTTTCACGCACAGGGACGGCCACTACACCGAGCCAACATTGTGGAGAGTAAACCCACACTGACGCTGTTGCAGCTGGATTACCGCGACGCTGGCCTCTACACCTGCCTCGCTTCGAACTCCGAGGGAGATGGGCAGAGCAACGCCGTCGCCCTACATATAGACTGTGAGTGCCTGGCTTCCCAGGGAGCATGAAGGGAGGCATAGAGGAAAGTTTCTCCAACTTATTTTAACAATTGGATGTGTAGTTTGGTTAGTAGTTTGTCTAATGGGGATTGGCGGCTTTGAGTGTTCCGATTATAGGTTTAGCAATAATGGGAAGGCTCACATCATCATCACCACTCCCACTTGAGAGGTTCAAAGGCTGAAGTGTCCCCAGATAAACGTTTAGTTAGAAGACTTGGGTGTTCCAAGTGAATCCTTAGTCTAAAGACTTTTTGTTCCAGATGAAGGTATATTTCGAATGTTTGAGTGCCCCAGGCTAAAGTCTAATTCGATAGCATGGATGTCCAAGATAAGGTTCAGCTCGAAGGCTTGAATGTCCCTGATTAAAGCTTAGTTCGAGGGCTTCGGAGGGTCTCAGATTAGGGTCTACCTCTAAGGTTTAAATGTCCCAGAAACTTTTTAAAGGTTGATGGAGTGAAATTTTCTTGTCATAAGATTTTAACAGCTCAGCCTGAGACTGTACACACAAGGATTTTATTTTACATTTTCCCCTGCAGTATTTATTTTTAATAGTTATATAGTTTTTAATCGTATGTTTTCGTATCTTTATATAATCTTACCCCTTTTCTCAACATAGTTATTGTTATAGTTATCTATAATTTGTTAATTATAATTAGCAATATAAAGCGAGGACTTTACTAGAGTTTGCTATTACCGACCATCACTCAAGAAGCCTTTTTTTAACTCCTTTAAACTACTAACTAGATCTTAGATTTTTTTTTCACACTTCTAACTAGATTTAAAAAGAAAAAATCCCCGCATCGCACACATGATCAAAACCCTTTCCAGCACTACTAACAAGACCTAAGATCTTCCTCTGCACTACTTAATAAAATTAAGACCTCGTATTTCTACTGCCACCACCACCGCCAAGAACTAAGACTTTCCTCAGTACCACTAACAAGCTCTAAGATTTTCTGCACAGCATGAGCGAAGCTCCACCTCACACCGCTCAAAAGAATCACCTTTTGCATCATTACCATCTCACAAGCGCTTCTCCTGCCACCCAAAATGTTTCGACCATTCATTCATGTCGTTAAAAGAACGAAAGAGAAAACATTTCTGCCGAGGGCTTTTAGCGACACTTCTGATGACGGATTCTCTATCTCCCGACTATTATGTCAACTGCGTTATTATATTTATGGGGAAGCGCAAAATCCATAAGGGGAATTTCATTCAACCACTGGGAAATAAGGAATGGGAGGCAATCAGGATTTATCCAAGGAAGTGGAGGTTATCACCAGTTTCCTGGCTCAAGAGCTCCTTTGCTGGAGTCAAGAGAATCCGCTCTTAGAGCTTTCTGCCCACAATAAACTGGAATAAACCCAGCAATCTTCTTTTCGCAGATATATTATTTCACACACCTAAATAATGCACGATAGTCCCTAATCTAAGTAGAAGTAGATAGCTTCGATGTGAACCACAAAGTCCTCTGCTATCTGTTTCCCGTGAACTTCTATGCATAAATGAATTAGCATTCACGGTTTTTAATTTGCATAACAGTAATAAAACAATAATTCATCTGATAATTTTCTGTCAGATGCGCCCGTGTGTGAGTGGGAGGGTGCTAAGGAGGTGCTAGCTACTGTGGGAGAGAAGGTGGAGATGACTTGTCGAGTGAGGGCGTCTCCACCGCAGCTCTCCTATTCCTGGGAGAGTGTCATCTTCACCCCCAACATGGAACAGGTAAGCTAACCTTTCTAATTTGAGAGAAATCAAGCAAGCAAATGTCTTTTTGCCGACAATAGTTAGGAAAAGGCGAAAGCTGCAGGAAAAACTTTTACTGGGAGAAAGTTACACTTTGTATAGAGCTTTACCAAGCCATTACTTGATAAAGTTTTACACAGAGCGAAATGGTGTTCCAATAGAGTTTGTTCTCTTCACAGACTAATGGAAGGAGTACATGATAAATATTTAAAGCGCTGTTTGCAATACTGGGTTACTAGTGAGAATTTTTTTGTTAGTGTTGACTTAGGATTTGTGGGATAGTGAAGAATAATTATGAAGTACCAGAGAAAGAATGTTGATGTGATAATTTCAGCACTGTGTGACGTTCCACAGGTACGCTCCCCTCTACATCATCAGGACACTGGACTGACATCAGTAGGGTGGGCAGTGGCTGATAACAGCAGTAGTGGGGCTCAGAGGGCAGAGTGTCAGCCAAGTAATGATGTGGGACCAGCTGACCGTCCGTGCGTCTTCACCATCCTCCTTGTGGGTGAGTACTGACTTCCTTGTGGGTGAGTACTGACTTCCTTGTGGGTGAGTACTGACTTCCTTGTGGGCGTGTACTGCTTTCCTCTCCTTGCGAGTACTTCCTTGCGAGTGAGAATTGCACTTTTGTCCCTTCTTATCGGTGAGAGCTGCGCTCCTGCGCTCCTTGTGAGCGAGTACCGGATTTCTGCTGTCCCTTTTGTGTGAGGGAATTCTGGCTTTGTGTTCCTTGTTGGCGAGTTCAACCTATCTGTTTTTCTTAGAAATTCGTATAAATTCATAAACTATTGTTTATTTTGCACTAAGTACGAGTAAGCAGGTTGTTTATATTTACAACTTTGAGGACTATGAGACCTAAATCCTCTTTGAGATAGAGATAAGAGTAAGAGGTTATCTGTCAATTTCGACTTGCAACTAAAGTCCTCTTTCAAAAGAAGAGGACCTCTTCGGGAGGTCAAAATAAGCAGAAAATCTGTTACTATAATTTCTTTCTCCATGTGTTTTTTAATTTGTCTTTTTGAAGTGATCATTACACTTTGATGTTTCAACACTGCTATGTCGAATTATCTTAACTTGTTAGGGAGATCCGAAAAGTAAGAGAAACCTTCGAAAGTGGCAAATACAAAGTGTGGATATGACATTTAATTTAGGCAAATGTTGAGTGTAATAATAAATTCCAGAATAGATTAATGGGCTGTTTGAAATAGTTTCTGTAGAGTTAATGCTTCGACATCAGAAAAAAAAGTAATTTTCTAATGTATTCAGCAATAAAACTCTTTACTCCACTATTAGTCTGCCCATAATTTATATCCCGCACTAAAATCCTCACATTTCTGAATGTTTATAACACGACTAATAAAACTTGCTTTAGGTTTTTATTTCAGTGTCTCATCTCCCTCATCTCCCTCATCTCTCTCCCTTCCTCCCTTATCCAAACAATCATCTAAAAAAATCCTCTTGATGGATGCTTCACGTTTATGGAGACTACGGTTAATCCCATCATGGCTTTAGAAACACAACGCACAACGCCAAGCTCTAAAAGGCTACAGTCTCCGTTACCTCACATTAAGATCTCTGATATCCTCATTTGTATCGGCTTCCACACCCATGGTCGTAGCCACATCAGTCGTCCCAGCAACATTGCTCTCAAACTCTTCCAGTGACTCACATCAACCCTGCCATGAACCAAGGCTCGAAATATGCCTTTAACCCTTCCCATTATTTATTTTAACCTATCTTTTTCCCTTGTCTTTTGCTTATTGTTGTCTTCCCTCTTTTCTTCTTGCAGAACTGTATGGCCTTTACGGGTTTAGCACTTAATTTGAAGGGGGTAGGCGAGTTTCAGTGGGGAGAAATAAATGGGATTAAGTCAGGAGTATCTGAGAGAGTTAGAGCTAAGGAAGGGGTAGCAATAATGTTGAAGGATCAGTTATGGAAGGAAAAGAGGGAATATAAATGTGTAAATTCAAGGATTATGTGGATTAAAATAAGGGTCGGATGCGAAAAGTGGGTCATAATAAGCGTGTATGCACCTGGAGAAGAGAGGAGTGTAGAGGAGAGAGAGAGATTTTGGGAGATGTTAAGCGAATGTATAGGAACTTTTGAACCAAATGAGAGAGTAATTGTGGTAGGGGACCTAAATGCTAAAGTGGGAGAAACATGCAGAGAGGGTGTAGTAGGTAAGTTTGGGGTGCCAGGTGTAAATGATAATGGGAGCCCTTTGATTGAACTTTGTATAGAAAGGGGTTTAGTTATAGGTAATACATATTTTAAGAAAAAGAGGATAAATAAGTATACAAGATATGATGTATGGCGTAATGACAGTAGTTTGTTGGACTATGTATTGATAGATAAAAGACTGTTGAGTAGACTTCAGGATGTACATGTTTATAGAGGGGCTACAGATATATCAGATCACTTTTTAGTTATAGCTACAGTGGGAGTAAAAGGTAGATGGGATACAAGGAAAATAGAATCAGTAAGTAAAAGAGAGGTGAAGGTTTATAAACTAAAAGAGGAGGCAGTTAGGGTAAGATATAAACAACTATTGGAGGATAGATGGGCTAGTGAGAGTGTAGGCAATGGGGTCGAAAATGTATGGGGTAGATTTAAAAATGTAGTGTTAGAGTGTTCAGCAGAAGTTTGTGGTTACAGGCGAGTGGGTGCGGAGGGAAGAGGAGCGATTGGTGGAATGATGATGTAAAGAGAGTAGTAAGGGAGAAAAAGTTAGCATATGAGAGGTTTTACAAAGTAGAAGTGATGCAAGGAAGGAAGAGTATATGGAGAGAAAAAGAGAGGTTAAAAGAGTGGTGAAGCAATGTAAAAGAGAGCAGATGAGAGAGTGGGTGAGATGTTATCAGCAAATTTTGTTGAAAATAAGAAAAAGTTTTGGAATGAGATTAATAAGTTGAGGAAGCCTAGAGAACAAATGGATTTGACAGTTAAAAATAGGAGAGGAGAGTTATTAAATGGAGAGTTAGAGGTATCGGGAAGATGGAGAGAATATTTTGAGGATTTGTTAAATGTTGATGAAGACAGGGAAGCTGTGATTTCGTGTGTAGGGCAAGGAGGAATAACATCTTGTAGGAGTGTGGAAGAGCCAGTTGTGGGTGTGGGGTAAGTTCGTGAGGCAGTGGGTAGAATGAAAGGGGTAAGGCAGCTGGGATTGATGGGATAAAGATAGAAATGTTAAAAGCAGGTGGGGATATAATTTTGGAGTGGTTGGTGCTATTATTTAATAAATGTATGGAAGAGGGTAAGATACCTAGGGATTGGCAGAGAGCGTGTATTGTTCCTTTGTATAAAGGCAAAGGGGACAAAAGAGAGTGCAAAAATTATAGGGGAATAAGTCTGTTGAGTGTACCTGGTAAAGTGTATGGTAGAGTTATTATTGAAAGAATTACTAGTAAAACAGAAAGCAGGATAGCAGATGAACAAGGGGCTTTAGGAAAGGTAGGGGTGTGTAGACCAAGTGTTTACAGTGAAACATATAGGTGAACAGTATTTGGATAAGGGTAAAGATGTTTTTGTGGCATTTATGGATTTGGAAAAGGCGTATGATAGGGTAGATAGGGGGGCAATGTGGCAGATGTTGCAGGTGTATGGAATAGGAGGAAGGTTACTGAAAGCAGTGAAGAGTTTTTATGAGGATAGTGAGGCTCAGGTTAGAGTGTGTAGGAGGGAAGGGGACTATTTCCCAGTAAAAGTGGGCCTTAGACAAGGATGTGTGATGTCACCGTGGTTGTTCAATATATTTATAGATGGGGTTGTAAGAGAAGTGAATGCGAGGGTCTTGGCAAGAGGTGTTGGGCTAAAAGATAAAGAAGCAAATACAAAGTGGGAGTTGTCACAGTTGCTTTTTGCTGATGACACTGTGCTTTTGGGAGATTCTGAAGAGAAGCTGCAGAGGTTGGTGGATGAATTTGGTAGGGTGTGTAAAAGAAGAAAATTGAAAGTGAATATAGGAAAGAGTAAGGTGATGAGGATAACAAAAAGAATAGGTGACGAAAGATTGGATATCAGATTGGAGGGAGAGAGTATGGAGGAGGTGAATGTATTCAGATATTTGGGAGTGGACATGTCGGCGGATGGGTCTATGAAGGATGAGGTGAATCATAGAATTGATGAGGGAAAAGGGTGAGTGGAGCACTTCGGAGTCTGTGGAGACAAAGAACCTTGTCCATGGAAGTAAAGAGGGAATGTATGAGAGTATAGTTATACCAACGCTCTTATATGGGTGTGAAGCATGGGTGATGAATGTTGCAACGAGGAGAAGGCTGGAGGCAGTGGAGATGTCATGTCTGAGGTCAATGTGTGGTGTGAATATAATGCAGAGAATTCGGAGTTTGGAAATTAGGAGGAGGTGCGGGATTACCAAAACGATTGTCCAGAGAGCTGAGGAGGGGTTGTTGAGGTGGTTTGGACATGTAGAGAAAATGGAACGAGACAGAGTGACTTCGAGAGTGTATAAATCTGTAGTGGAGGAAGGCGGGGTAGGGGTCGGCCTAGGAAAGGTTGGAGGGAGGGGTAAAGGAAGTTTTGTGTGCGAGGGGCTTGGATTTCCAGCAAGCATGTGTGAGCGTATTTGATAGGAGTGAATGGAGGCATATGGTTTTTAATACTTGACGTGCTGTTGGAGTGTGAGCAAAGTAACATTTATGAAGGGATTCAGGGAAACCGGCAGGCCGGACTTGAGTTCTGGAGATGGGAAGTACAGTGCCGGCACTCTGAAGGAGGGGTGTAAATGTTGCAGTTTTATAACTGTAGTGTAAAGCACCCTTCTGGCAAGACAGTGATGGAGTGAATGATGATGAAAGTTTTTCTTTTTCGGGCCACCCTGCCTTGGTGGGAATCGGCCGATGTGTTAATAAAAAAAAATAAAAAAAAAATAAAAATAATCCTTAAAATTTTCTTGATCACCTCCTCCATTCATTACTACTTTCCCCTGGCCTTGTGGGTAAAGCGCTTAGTTATGATTGTTATAATAATCATGTTCGCTCTGTGAAAATAGATAATTACAGTGCTTTGTAAATATTAAAATATTCTGTGGAAGTGGTTTGGTATCTACTTTCAAATTACCTGTTAGGATCGACTACATGATCTTGATGTCTCGTCTGCAAATACACATTTGTTTTGTATTATTTTTAGGTTTCCAGATTTCATATTTCCGCAGCTTTATTCCTTCCTCGGCTCACTGCAGAGCCCAGCCCCCTGACTCAGTCAGGGGGCTGGGTATACCTCAGCGGCCCTGAGGTATACTATCACCCTGGTGGAGATAAATAGAATGAAATACCGACACGATGGAAAAAATACACAAATGCAGTATAATACGGTCATTGTTGACTACGTTTCGCCCACACAGTGGGATTTATCAAGTAGTAAACAGATCTGTTTGTGACTTAATAAAGACCACTGTGTGGTCGAACTGTAGTGAAATCTTAAACAGATCTGTTTGTGACTGATAAAGCCAACTGTTTGGGCGAAACGTCGTCAATAAAGGATCGTATTATATTGTATTTGTGTATTTTTCCACTGTCATCTAGGGATGAGAATAACAGTCAACTAACATGTTATATCTGTTAACTGTTCCAGGAACTATCGACCCCTGATCAAGAACCATGAAATGAAAAGTAGATATAGAAATATGATCTATTAAGAAACACAAAGAAGAGCAAAGCTGAATGAAAGAAAGAGTTGACGAAACTGAAAGAAAGAGTTGACGAAACTGAAAGAAAGAGTTGACGAAACTGAAAGAAAGAGTTGACGAAACTGAAAGAAAGAGTTGACGAAACTGAAAGAAAGAGTTGACGAAACTGAAAGAAAGAGTTGACGAAACTGAAAGAGTTGACGAAACTGAAAGACAGAGTTGACGAAACTGAAAGACAGAGTTGACGAAACTGAAAGACAGAGTTGACGAAACTGAAAGACAGAGTTGACGAAACTGAAAGAAAGAGTTGACGAAACTGAAAGAAAGAGTTGACGAAACTGAAAGAAAGAGTTGACGAAACTGAAAGAAAGAGTTGACGAAACTGAAAGAAAGAGTTGACGAAACTGAAAGAAAGAGTTGACGAAACTGAAAGAAAGAGTTGACGAAACTGAAAGAAAGAGTTGACGAACCTTAATCCTCTCAGACTCGTATAACAGGACAGTTAGTCCAGTGGTAAGCTTTTAAAGAGCCTTTAAATATAAAGGCTCTTTAAAAGCATACCAGCACAGCATAAGTTTCACAGCTGATGCCTTCCCACTGATATAACTTGTTGATAATCAATCGCTCTGTATTCCCTTTGGGGTCCGTTTCCCCGTCTACCCCCTTCTTTTACGAGGCTTGTGTGAACATTAATCTCACCGGTCTATTTATTACTGTACGCTCAATTTGTTTTAATCATTCTGAAGCATTTAAGAGTCCTTTTGATTTCATGCTTTGCATACGATTTTTTTTTTTGTCATCTGCAAATGATGTCCGGATTGATGTATAAATATTTTTTCAGGCCGTATATTTATATGAATTAAGAGCATCGTCGAAGCAATGAGGTATTTTTTTTTTAATCTAGGTAGAAGCGTTAAATCCGTAAGGAAGCGTAGGAATGGGAAACAAGTGATGTGCGACACTTGGGTATATCTGTTGTCGAAACGTTTCGCCAACATAGTAGGCTTTTTTCACTGTTAGGTAAAAGGACACAAGTGCAACTAATGTGACATTTTATTGTGGCAACGTTTCGCTCTCCGTGAGCTTAGTCAAGCCGTTACAGGTAACGGCTTAACAAAGCTCCTGGAGAGCGAAACGTTGTCGGTAATTTTACCCACATTATTACAATTTTTCACTCTAATACAGACAATTGTAACACTGGAGAGAAAGAAAGAGATGTAATTTTGAGGTGTTCAATCCCTCATCCATCAACTTGTCCGAACTGAATGTTTCATTTATAATATATTCCAAGTCCAATTCCTTGAATCAAGAGCCCGTTACGAACATCAAGGAACGACCCATGAGAGGCAGAGCAGGGAGTGAACCTTGTAAGACCACATTACCCAACGAAGACTTTCAAAGAGGAAATGTTATGCTCACAAACTGAGCTAAAACCCATATGGGTCATAAAGCGCTATGAAAATGAGGGAAGGAATCAACAAATAGCACTGTGATCAGAAGTGAAATATACATCAACAATATCTTAACTATTACTACACTATTAGTCTTGCATGAGGAATTCCATGAAAAGCTATTTTTTTGTTTAAATTCGGGGAAAAGCGATATTTCTCTCTCCATTGTAAACGAATATAACTACAGAAGCCATTCCTTTGCAGTGTATCCAACATTTTGTTCAGCATCTGCATGTTTGTTCTCTTGCAAGTCTTCCTATACAAAGCCTTTGTTCTCCACCCTTCGTATTTATTTCGGAAACTGAACATCATCTGCAAACAGTTATACACACAAGTCAGTCCCCTCTGGTAGGTCATTTATATCAGAAATAGTAATGGTACCGGTCGTCGGGGGACCGCCTTCATTATTCTGAAACATTCTGAAGCGCCATCATATTTTGTCTTGTTCTTCAGATATTTCGTGATCAGTTATTATTTTTCCCCTTAGCCCTGCTACAGGGAAAAACAACTAAAACTAAGCATTAAATCTATTATATAGCTGCAAGACCATGGGGGTTTATTAATTTTGATAATATTATTATATAAAGTCCAGAAATATACTGCCATCAAACCATTATTTATATTATTTTCATGGTTCTGTTGTAGACATCTAGTAGGCTGGTAGGTTGAATTGCCATCCTATTCCCGGTGTCTTAATCAAACTCTTCCTGATTATCTTTTCCAACCCACTGGAGTGTTATTATCGATGATTCTTGACCTAAATGGGGCACGTAATTTCCCCTATCTTTTAAAATCATGTTCATTTCCCCCTATAATCTACCTTGTCCATAATTACTGTTGTAATTATGGACATCTGTCCTCAGATTTGTTAAGTCATACCATGAATTAAGGAAAGGTCCTAGACTTCACCTTACGAAAGCAGACAAAGTAAATACGACAGTAATTATAGACAAGGTAGATTATAGGGAAAAATGAGCATATTAGGAGACAGGTTAGTTCAGACTTTCAGGTAAGGACCCACTAGCGGCGAGGGGAAAGTGGGGACAGACGAAGAATAGCCGGTGAGAGGAAGAACTGAAGGAGAAGAGAAAGAGTCAGGACTAAACCCAACAGTCTAACTACTTATAGGAGACAGGGAAACTCACGCGTCCCTTAAATACCATGAGCGTGCGTGTGTAAGTTGATGGGTTTGTGCTAACTTGGGTACTTGAAAAATAAGAAGTCCCTTACGCAGAAAATTGAAACCGCAGGTAAAACAGATCTGCCTCTGTCAGAGACCCTCTTCAGCCTATCTGACTGAGGCCAAAATGTATAAATCTTTCCTGTGTTTACCTGTGTGTTTTCATCGATCATTGTTTATCGCACTTTAAACCACATTAATCCAGTCATGTGTGTATATCTGTGCGTTTGTATTTTAGCTACTTTGCCTATGTTTGTGTGTGTGTTTCGGGGTGTGCGAGTCTGCCTTTGCTAACGTGTGTGTGTGTGTGTGTGTATACTCACCTATGTGTGGTTGCAGGAGTCTAGTCACAGCTCCTGGCCTCGCCTCTTCGTTAGTCGCTTGTGTGTGTGTGTACACGTGTACGTGTGCATATATTCAAGCCAATATATGAGTGGGTAAATATGTGTTCCTGCCAACAATAAACGAGTGTTTATTGACCTCGACCTCCCTTCCCCTAGACGAGCCGAGTGAACTGATTGGCTGCCACTACCATGACGTCACCACTGACTCAGCCGGGGTCACCTGCTCACCCGGGGTCACCTCAGGCCAACTGAAGCAGACATATCATATTGAGGTATTTTTTTTTTTATATCTAACATTAACAGTTTTATGGGGATTTTTTCATTTTATATTTTGTCTTAGTTCCATTATTCTGTCAAGGTATTGCAGGCGAGTCATTTAAACAGTGTACTTCTGGCAAGAGAGCTATTAAATGAACGAAGGTGAATGTGTTTCATTCTTTGGATCACACTACCTTGCTGGGACACAGCCGATATGGTAAACCAAAAAAAAAAATGCAATTACCGTATTTTCCAGCATATAAGGCTCACGTGTATATAAGACGATTTTTGCAAACATATGTAATGTAACGTTAGTGAGCAACTGCTAAAGCATAACCCAAAGCCTTCCCATGACTCTGACCTTGAACATATAAGACGCAGGCTGATTTCCAAGACTTTTTTTTGAGAAAAAAAGGTGCGCCTTATATGCCGGAAAATGCCGTATTGTTATTATTATTATTATTATTATTATTATTATTCCTTTACTAGACAAACTGACTTCTTTTCCCGTTTCTATCACAGATTTACAGATATTTCAGACAAGATTGTACAAATGTTACTGACCGTAAACTGCAGTACAGGTGTTAGAGCACTAACTAAAGATGTCATTGACCACTAACCAAAGGTGTAACAGGTGCCACAAAATACTACCTACAGGTGCTACTGACAATTACATATACCACAGAGAACTACAGGTGTTAACGGTGCCGCGGATTCCTAACTACCGGAGTTAACTGTGTCACAGTCCGCTAACTATAGATATCCGAGACTACTAAGTACAACAGAGCCCTAACTAGGTATAGGTGTCACAGATCATTACACTGCCACAGATGTTACACGTGACGTAGGGCACTAACTACAGGTGTTGTGGGTGTCACATAAATAACTATAGATAACACAGAGCACTAACTACAGATGTTACACGTATCACATAGCACTACAGATGATACAGGTGTCACAGGAATCATACAGAATTAACTACGGGTGTTATAGGTACCACAGAGCATTAAAGGTGTCAACAGGTCTCACAGAGCACTAACTACGGGTGTTATAGGTGCCACATAGCACTAACCACAGGTAGTACAAGTGTCACAGAGCACTAACTACAGATGTCGCAAAGCACTAACTACAGGTGTCACAAAGTACTAACTATAGATGTTATAGGTGTCAGAGCACTAACTACAGGTGTTACAGGTGTCACAGAGCACTAACTACAAGTGTTACAGGTGCGTGAAGGCTCGACGGTGGTAGCAGCCTACAACAACACGGAGCCAAGGTTCAACATCACCTCGCTGGCACCGGGGAGAGACTACGTGTTGTCAATGTTTGCCAGCCACGCCAAGGGAGGTGGTCAACGAACCACCTTACTCATGAAGACCCACACTCCCAAGGCTGAGCAGGTCGCTCCTGAGAGAGTCTCCGTTAACTGTGAGTGTGTTCCCACCTGTTTGAGTTTGTTGTGATGAGGTGTCTGTCTTTTTGTGAGTATGTGTCATATTTCGTGAGTTATTTTTAGGTGAAAGTTCTCTATGGATTGAGTTTGTCTCCTTCGAGGTAAACAGTGCTCATGTGTGTAAAATTAAATAAATTTTATTTTTGCCTATGACGCTCCTCTTGGGAAACGCGGAGAAGTTTCATACGTTGGTAAACGAATTTGAGAGGGTGTGCAAAAGTAGGAAATTGAAAGTAAACATAGGAAAGAGCAAGGTGGTGAGTGTATCAAAATATAGACAATGAAAGATTGGATATTAGATTGGAAAGATAAAAGAGGAAGTAAATATGTACAGATAACTGGGAGAGGACTTGTCGGCGGATGGTTCTGTGAGAGATAAGGTGAACCATAGAAATGACGAAGGTAAAAATGATGGTGCACTGTGAGGGGTCTGAGGGGGGTGGGGAGTATGAACTTGGAGAGAGATGCATTGGCGAGGGTAGAATAGTCTTGCTGTGTAACAGAGGAAGAAGGTTGGAGGGTATCTATGGAAGAATATGGGGGGGAGCAGGGGAAGAGGGGACTACACGAGGGGGGTGAACCTCCACCTTCGTGTGAGAGCTGGAAAGGGGGTGAGAACTAGGTTCTGAGGTAGAAGATAGATTCAACTGTATTGTTGATGGACGTGAAGAAAGTGTAGGTCTGTGAGGTCTCGTAGACTGAGAGGTAAGCGAGCGAGATGAAGAAGAAAGAAGTGGTGCGGAGGTAGGAGTGTCAGAGGATAAAGCCACAAAAGGATTAGAAACTGGGGTGACCCCAGAAGATACAGATGCAGACGGATTGGGAGGCGGGAGGACCGTCGAGGTTGGAGGTCATCGGACTTCCCGAGCATATGGGACACGAGGGAGTTTTCCTTGAAGGTGGAGCTGAGAGACAGCCATAGCGTAAGTAAGGCCCTCACGCTCCTTAAGATAGATAGATAGGCCTGACAACGGCATGAAAAGGAAGGATGAGGTTCCTTGCAATTGAGATAAGAGGGGTACAAGACGTATTGGAATGATCCGCTGTACCGCAGACCATTGCGTACTTGTTAGCCTGGTACGCAAAGGTAGTAAGTGTCGTTTTTGAGTGGTCATCGACGAACTATCGTCAGTAGGTTGTCTTTGACGTTTAGGAGTAGTACCGCGGAGGGTCTGACCTGAGGTAGTTGGGCGATCCGAAAACCGTCACACCGTATGCAGGGAAACTGGACATGTTGTGAAAGGCGTGCTAGAAGCGGTGGCATGAACAGAAATGGGTGACCGTGCAGCACCTGAAGCAGGTGACAAAGCATCACCGGCAGAAGCTACAAGGGTATGAGAAGAGTCGTGACAATGGGCAGATAATGAAGCCGGGTACGAACAGGGTGTGGGATCAGAAAGGGACCTGGGATGAGGAAGGGTTTCACTGGGCGAAGACTCCATGATAAGGTGCTTCTTCCGTGTTGTCTTCTTTGTTATTTTAAGAAAAAAGAAGGGAAGAAAAAAAAAAGGGACAATGGAGGGACAGTCACTAGGAGGCATGGAAGGGCCGGAAGCTCATCCCCTCATCTGAAAGGGTAGTGAAGATGCAGCATGGAATCCATGCCATACCCTACCCTTCAAGCCAGTAAACCAGCACTCCGGGATAGCAGCCTCACATCTACTGAGCCACCTCGGCGGACAAAAGAAAGGGGTCGGAAACCCGCCACAAAGCATACCTCCTTCGGCTCCCACCTCCCAGAACTGACAGGCAGCTTCTGGAGATACACCCATTATCTGAAGGGCACCCAGTCCACTTCTCGGACATCCGGGAAGGGAGCAGGGCACCTTAAGACAATTCAGATTCCACGGCAAGCCACACCACCCCCGAGGGACCCCACGGAGTGGGATGAACCCCAGCATGCCTCCCCCACCTAGAAACCGCAATGCCAGAGGGGAGGACCGAGGCCTCAAACGGGGCGGGAAAAAGGGGAGGGGGGAGAAAAAGGGGAATGTGGAGTGTGGGATAGGGAAGGGAGGATTGGGGGGTAATTAGGTTCGGTCTGAGGAAGAAGACCAAAAGGTCCAATTCCTCAGAGCCTCTTCACCCCTGCAAGGAGCTCTCTTGAAGAGGTAAAGAGGATAGAGAAAAATAGAATGACTAGAATGATGTATTTTTTGATTTAGGGGGTAAAGGAGGTTTTGAGTGTTAGGTGCTTGTGTGAACATGTTAGGAGTGGAGGCAAGCAGTTTTCATGATTTGACGTGTTGTGGCGTGTGAACAACGTAACATGAAGAGATTTAGGGAAACCGGTTAGCCAGACTTAAGTCTTGTAGGTGGAAAGTCCAGTGTTATGCACTCTGGAGGAGGGGTGGGAACAGGCCAGCATCAACATACTACCTTTCCTCTGAGAAAACTTCCCCCTCAGTCTACTTCTTGCTGCTCTTGAAACATTGCATAGCTCCTGATAATACACTGGAACGTATGAAATATCTTTAGCTGAAGATTTTCATCCCACCCCGTGGTTTCTTTCATGCGCATATATATTAAATTATATATATAATGAATCCAATTCATTCATTTGCATGTCCGATATACAATTCTCTCTTTTACTCGTATTGTGCTTGATATCACGTGTGAGAAGAGTAGGAAGAGAAGAGAAAGAAAGAGAGGGGAGACAGAGTATAGGGAATAGAGAAAGGTGGAGGTGGGGGGAGAGAGAGAGAGAGGGAGAAAGATTGAGATTTAGTGTGTGAAAATTAAGGGCAGATTTATAGCCTGTCAGTTGAAATGTGCGTTTTCTTCCTCAAGCAGTGAACACCCACGGAGAGGAGCCAGCACCACCCACGGAGACACCAAGGAACAGTGGAGGCACGCCCGTCAGCGTGGTGGTGTCGGGCGTGGTTGTGGGCGTGGTTGTGGGCGTGGCTGTAGTGGTAGCAGGCGTGGTCACGTGCAGGGCACGCCGGAACCACGCCTCTTCCCCAGGCAAGACTCATCAATATCACAATGCCTCCAGGGACTCTCTGCTGGAGCTGCCCCAGGGTGCAATGTACCAGTCCTGCAGCAGCCATCCTTCCTGTGGTGAGTCCTGTACTTCTTGTATTTGTATCTGTTTATACACAAATCAAACCTGTACCACTCCTTGCACTGACTCTCACGGGTTTAGCGCTTCGCACAAACAAAAGACTATCAAATAGTGCTGCGACGAGAGAACAAAATCTAACGTTACCAGTTCACATTATAATTATTACAATCAAAACTAAGTTCTAAACTAATGATTTATCAGATATCCGCATCCACGGAACATCCGCACAATTTCTTATATCCGCATCCGCATTTTACTATAAACAGGCATCCGAAATCATCCGCATCAACATCCGCGGAACATCCACACAATTTCATACATCCGCATCAACATCCGCGGAACATCCACACAATTTCTTACATCCGCATCAACATCCGCGGAACATCCACACAATTTCTTACATCCGCATCAACATCCACACAATTTCTTACATCCGCATCCGCGGATATCTAAATTTTCACATCCGATACATCCCTACTCTAAACCCACAAAGATCCACTTTATAGAACAAAAAGCTTGATGAGGGGGGAATGGAGTAACGTAGCGTGTCTCTTCTGTTTACTGGACAGCTGATCGAACCTTATCCACTTGTTTAGCGCTTCCCATAAACTATGTTAATATATATCTTTCTGGTTGGTGGTGAGGTAATATATATGATTACTACTGGTGTTGATTGTAGATTAAAACGCTAAATTCCCTTGGGTTGTTTAAAGCAAGGAGTGATGGAGGTTCTACCCTCCGTCCTCTAATCGTAGCCCGGTCTCAGATCAGACTAGTTGTAATAAAATAAAATGGTTTAAAGACCCGTTAGCAAATATTAGAAAATTTGTTAGAAAATGTTTCTATCCTGACACATTAATCACTTCTAACAGGAAACAGGACAAGTGTTTCCTGACGCGAGTCTTAGTCATATGTTGACCCACAGCTGGAGCTTTTGGTCATCTGACCGAGGCCTTCCACTGGCTTACCGGTGCACTCCCTTAAAAATTATAATTATTCCACAGAGTTTGAAATGACAGTATATATATGCTGAGAGTGGGGTGCAACTCTAATTATTAGTTGTTTTTTTTTCACTTTTTTTTTCTCTTGGCATACCACTAAGTAAAACAGTGACATATTGTACATGTTGGCTGAACTTCACCAGTACCACTGAGCAGAAGCGGGGAATGTAATGTACATGTTACCTTAATAGTTAAGGATCAGTTTTATTCCAGATTTTGGGCATTCTATCCTACCCTTCTTTTGAAAATATTTTTTTCTTTAGAAAATTCTCGGTGAATAAAGTAAAATTTCTCAAACCAATATATATTAAAAAAAAAGGACAATTTTCTGGTATAATTTGCAACATCAAACAAAAATTCAGTGTCGAAGATATGCATATTAATATTTTAACACCATGCCCAAACAAATCATTCTAGGGGGGGAAAAATCTTTAAATAATTTTATCTAAGGAAAAACAATATTTATAAAGTTAGTTGTAGAGAATTTTCCTGTAGAACAAAAACAAAAGCTATGTATCTGTACAATAATGAGGATACTTAGCTTTGTTGCTGCAACCAGAAGACTCCTCCACTGTGAAACAGCTGTTCTACAACACTGGAGTTGAGGGAAACGTAAGGGTGAGAATAATTGCCCCTGAGGAGCGTTGTCAGTATATCGTTCAATAATTAAATACTGAAGATCACACTTACTGGTTTGACCTCAATTGCTCGCGAGTAACAGGGTGTATGGGGAATCTATTTCATACCTCAACTGTGCAGTCAATTGAACCAAACCATGCCTAAGTAGACTTACCTGGGTATATGTATCGGACCCTTAAGTGTCACCCGGATATCCGATGTCTTGATTGAAGCAAGTGTTCCACGGTGCCTATTGTCTATATAGTTCTTAATACACAGTACATGACACTGTCTTTCAATCTTGTCCTTTTTTCACAGTAATGCCACTACGGGAAGCTAAGCACAGTTCCCTGGAATCATTCTACTTCGAATAGTGAGATTGTCTTAAAGGTCGAGAACACAGTTATAGTTCCTTTGTTAAGGTCAATGCATGTGTAATACGCTCCTCATACCAGTTTTGAATGCTCCTGCCTCAGCTGCACCCCAGCGCTCCTAGTTACAAAGGATATGCTGATTCAAGTATTATTTCCCTTCCTTGCCAAGTGCAAACAGGAAGCAATACAAGATGCTTGATTTCTCGTTGTCTGGGCATTGACGACAGTTTGTTGGCATCAACTTGTAAATGAAGTGGGTACCGGGTTTTCCTTAATTTTCCTGCTACGGTAAGAGTGTAATTTCCTCTCATTAACCCACACTGGTTGCAACACTGGTCAGCCATGACGTGACTTACTTGGCGCCTGGGTACGGACATGTGTTACAAATTAAACTGTTGATCAGAAGATAGGGTGTGGGGGGTTCACTGTAGGTGAACTATTCATCTCTTAAAATTAATTTTATTTTCTCACTCACCACCACTGCTGATTGTCTTTTCTGAATAGTTTCAGTCTGTGGGGTTTCTGGAGAATCACTAATTTTGTTTTCAACACTGTGTATTTCTAACGGCACTAATTTATCTATTCTCCGCTTATTCACTACACCTTTGCTCAAAACATCAACTGTCCTGATGATTTCATTTGCATCAGGATGTATGGTCACAATTTTTCCCAGAGGCCACTGGGACCTCGGACCATCATTGTCAATAATCACTATGTCACCAGGTCTTAAGGACGCATGATTTTCTGGAACACCAGCTCCATAGAAGTGTTCTCTCAGTGAGGTGAGATAGTCTTCTCGCCAAATTTTCTCCCAACGTTCAATCACTTTATTAAGGTGTTTGAATTTACGTCTGAGTTGCTCAGGTTCGAAATAAGTAGAATCCTCCATGATTTCTTTATCATTCATGGGAGGAACAGGTTCGAGCCTTCTGCCATGGAGTAAATGAGATGGACTTAACACTTCTAAATTGTCCAGATCATCAGTAACATAAGTTAGAGGCCTGTTGACTATTTTCTATTTCAGTTACGACTGAGCGAAAGTCTTCTAAGTCGATTCGCTGACGATGAAGTCTTTCTTTAACGTTTTACGATCTGAAGGGGCTGAAGGGATCGATAACCCCCTCCCTGGAGAAAATTTCTCCACAATAGTTTAGTAATCTGAAACTTTTAGTCTTTAATGAGAGATAAAGTTAGTGCTGTGACCTTCAATTCTTAGTCTCTAACGAAACTAACCTGGATATTTGAAAGTTGTCTGAAGTTTTCTTTTGACATGAATTCATTGAGCCTACTAAACAGTACTACTATCGACACAGCTTAAAAAAATCTGTACGTACTGTAGGTTGTTAAAAAAGAATAAAGAAAATGAAGCAAAGTAGCATCGAAGAACGAGTAATCAATTAATTGCCTGTTATTTTAGAGTCTTAGGAATTGTGAGAAGTTTACTTCGCCGAGCTTTACATGTCTCCTAGACTGACTTCTCATGTTTATCAGACAGAGAGAGACGTTAAAGTACAATGTGTATACATGAAAGAAACATTGTCTTCCAAGACTATCCTCCCTCTTCGAATTTAAGTACTTCTTGGGATGAGAAAATTATTCAAATTTTATTTTTAAATTAAAGCAGTAAAGAGTTTATTCACTACGTTTCATAATCATGTAGAAGTTTATTGCCTCATTTTTGAGATTTGCAAGATTTGCATTAGGCACGCAAACGGATCAGTGGTCGGGATAAAGTTTATGTATGTGTGATTGCGTTTGTATGCATTATTCATGTGAATCTGAATCGACATTTACATAGTTGCAAGCGTGTTATCAATCATATGACTATGTGTACTTTTTTTTTTTTTTTTAGTATTTCGTCCGGGTCTCTAGGCACTAAAGTGCCTAGAGAAGCAGCTCATACAGTACACTAACAGGATTTGTGTATCATATTTATGTAAAGCACTAAATTCGTGAGTCGCTCAATACAATGAGTGGAGGAGCTTTACTTTCTACTCTACTAATCGCAGTTGTCTCCCTCTACAGAGCTGCTGACGACGTTTTCCCCGGGCCCGGTGGTGGTGACACAGGTTACTTCAGGCAGGTCTTCCAAGCGTTCGTCTCCACTTTTCAGAAAGTCCTCAACTCGCAGCGCTCCTGGAGGCACTTCTCCAAGAGGGATGCGCCCCAGGAGCGCCTCTTGCCGTGGAGGTCCCGTACATGTGGTGGAGGTGGAGGCTGATGATATCACAACTCCAAGAGTAGAGATCCAGTCTCCCTCCAGGTTCTCGAGGCTCGGCTTAAGGGGCGACGCCTTCAAACACAGAGATTCCCCTTCGCCGTTATCCCTTCAGTGTGAAGTCCTGCAGCAGCCAGAGCCCCAGGTTGAGCTTCATCTCGTACCCCAGAGTGAAGCCCTGGAGCCCCAGCTTCAGCCTGCCTCCCAAGTTCATCTCTCACCTCAATCATTCTCAGCACCCCAGATGCATCCATCACATCAACAACACCTCTCACCTCAGCCTTATGATTCCACGGCTCCGCAACATCTTCATCCACAAGTTCACACCGTCACTCTCCCTCACTCTATACCACAGATCACTCTCACGTCACAAGTTCACACTGCCACCACCCCTAAAACTGCATCTCACCCAGATCAAGCGTCTCAATCTCTCGCTGGAGATCACGGTCACACTTCTCCCCAACGACATTCCTCAACCCTCACTCGGAAGTACAGTGCCGCGTCTCTCCGTAGCAATTCCCCGGGTCGCTCCTCACCTGTGAGGCATACTGGCACTCCACCACACTCTCCTGGTATCCTGCATACCTCAGCTCGCTCAGGTAATGCCAACCATCCACACACTGCCACACTCCACAAAACTACATACCCACATACAGACACACATCCACAAGCATCCACATATCAACTCACTGTTATACCGCCACACACAGCCCCACACTTACACACGAGTATGCTCCCTCACACTACTGCACATCCCCATATGATCACACACCCACTAACCAATACACAGCAGCACACAACACACCCTTACACAGGTACACTCTCTCGTCTGGCATCTCAGGTTCATTCACCTGCTGCAGAGGAATACTCTCAGCATTTCCCGCCACACTCGAATCCACACCTTCCCCAACCACTCGAGGAAGTTCCCCAGGGAGACCATCCTCTAGAGCCACAGTCACATCACCAGACACAACAACCATCCCCTCACCCTCACATGGAAGCACCTACAATACATTGTAACTCACCTGAAAGTGCTTCAATAAAACTTTATCCAACTTTTTGGTAGTCTGGTTGTTTATTAATCCAAAATGAAAAGAAAATCGTATTGCAAGAGTGTGTTTAAAACTTCTTAATGTGTCTGAAGCAGTGATGGAATGTGTACAAAGGTTACAAAACATCATAGTGACAAATACCGTAGTGATTTCTGGCAGACTATCATATCCAATATAAACTAAATGTCTTAAGGTATAGTGGGTGGAGATCCAGCCTCTTGCGCCTATAAGGATTCGTACGTTCATAACTATCGGAGATTATATATAAGAGATGCATTGTTGATAAAAAGATGGCATATACAGTACAAGAGGTGTGAGAGATACATGTCTAGTACATATTGTTGCATGTTTGTCACTGATTATAATGCGAAAATCTCATCCAGCTCCTTAGAGCTGGGTCGCGTGCCCAAAATACAGCATGCATTACCCCTCTGAACAGCAGCGCTGAGTCGCTGGAACAGAAAACTAGCTGCCCTGGGATCCCTAGTTACCCTGTTGAGTCTTTTGCCCAGCTCCTTGAGGAACTTAGATGCACTATTTCCCATGAGCTAAGGGTCTCCGAGCCTATTGGAACAAACATATAATGATGGGCAAGTTCTCCATATTTTCTCGACTTTTGGGACTCCCTGAAGGTGGCAGCTGCAATACACTTATTGCCGAATAAGGCAAGCGAAAATTTGTGTATGCAATAATTTCGCAAAAATCATTCTGGACATAACGAAAAAAAAAGGATTTCCTTGTGTTTGTTTATTAAATTATTGTAATTATTTAGAAAGGACTTAATTTTAAACGAGCTCTTGCTAATTGACCAATTTTACCTATTCGGCCCGACATTTGCACACACGCACATATATATTATATATATTTATCTATATACCCGAAATGCTTTTACAAGTTTCCTTTGCTTACTGAAAAGTGCGATGATCCTTATCTCTGAAAAGACATGATGCTCCCAATAAACTCACTGGGATATAGATAACAAGGACTGATATACGAAGCGAGTTTCCGTGGCAACATTTTAAAGGAGTCAAAGTATGAACTGGATTCTCTCGCTGCTTCAGGAAGGTCCTCCTTTAAGTTTGCCAAGAGGATCTCGAGTCTTAGACCCGGGACTGCTTTTGTCCCTTTCTTTCCCTGGAATAATCTTCAATAACTCCTCAAATGTGATCAAACAAAATCGTATTTTATTTTGCGATGCCTGAATTTTCTATGATTTATTTTATCTGACAATAGCTTCTTTAACTAGACTGTTTAGTTCTATTTCTGTGAGAACGCTTTTCCGTCGGGTTTATAGACCGGAAAGTGTCTCGCTGTATATACGCGAAGATCTTTCAGTCCACATATTAGGTATTAAAATACCTTTTGACAGGTTGTGTACAACTGGTACAACTTTAAGCCTGTTAAGCCAGGCAAGCAACGTCTGCTGGGTTACCATGGAGACCTCAGGAGAAGCAGGAAATTTCTGCAAGACTCTTTCTATATGGCGATTTATGACACTAGAGACTTTTCTGTAAGACACGGATATTCTTTTATTTTTCTTCTATGTACACTCCCTCTGTCTTGTGAAGCGGTGAATGATACTTTCACATCGAGATAATTTATCTAATAAAATATTACCACTTCTGTGATTAAATCAAAGACGAACTAGGACAGACTGCAATCGACATTAATCTGGGTTCGGCTGGACGTTGAATAAGGGGGGTGCCTTAACACTGGTGTAGAGCTCTTTAACCAAACTGGTATTCCTCGTTTAACGCTTCCATATGTCTATAATAACTAATAATATTACTTTCGCCCTGTGGATGCTCCTCCAATTAACACAAAATATTCTGCAAGAGGACTTCAAATATTCGTCAAAATCTACCAATCCTACAAAAGCCAATGTAAATATTGTGAAATTCCAGAAATGCTTATTAAAAATCCTACTTATGTTTAGAGCATTTAAAAAAAATGCATTCTGAAAAGAAATACCAGGATATTCATTATTTTCTAAAACTATTCCATAAGTCTCTGAATAATCTGAAACATTTTATTTTCTAAACTGTCTAAAATTCTAAACAAATTAAGACTTCTGGAAAATCCTTTGAGAATTCTGAAAACAACCCAATAAAATTCTTCCAAGATCCATAAATAAGAGGCAAAATATTTGCGAAAACAGCAGTATAGAAAAAATAATTTAATACCTTTCAAACCTCTTTGAAAGTTCTATAAAATTAATAATTTTTGCCACATTTCTACAATATTCTGTTGCTATCACCAGATTATTCGTAGGAGTAGTTCTAAATAAAAAAATAATCTCTCAAATAAATATATTACTGTTTCAATTGATAATTTTCGGATAAAAAAAAGTTTGGGCCTCAAAAAAATTCTAATCTATATGCTTTCGATTATCGAGAATTTTTCAATTTCACGATGTTGCACAAATTGCAATAAAATTTGAGTGAAATTTATTAGACAATTATCTTTTGCCTAATCTAACCTAACATTAAGAGTGTTTTATACACAATAGATCCAACAGGAAAAATGTCAGTTTTTATAGAAAAAATATAGGAATTTTCAACTGCTAAAAAACTACACATGTGCTCTTAATATACGGAGGAAAATGGCGGAAAAAATATTAAATATGGAAAATTTAGACATTTTATAAACTGTTTTTGAACCAGCGAGCCCAAGGTAGTAATGAATGAAAATAGTATATAGTCATGCAGTTTTCCATGTGTAGAAATTAACTAGTGATGAAAAACAATTCAGTCACAAAGCCTTGAACTATAAAAAAAATAATTTTAGAAAAATTTTCACGTTTTCAACAGTGCTTACAATCATACCACATGAACTCTGACGGGGCCAGGAGCTATGACTCGACCCCTGCAACCACAACTAGGCGAGTACAGGAGTGAAAATTATTAAGTATATTTATTAAAGTTATATTTAAAAACTTTTTTTTTTACATAACCTTACCTTAAAGTCAGGGGAAATCATTATAAACCAGGACTTTTACACAATTATGGGAAGTACCTGATTAAACAGATGAATCATGCCAAGTGCTATTTTTTTGGAGAAAAAATTTCGGCCTCATACAAAATCAAGTTTTCAGTTTGGTTAAACCATCCCTGCAAAATTAATAAAATCCTGCAAATCCCACAGCCTATCCTTCAAAGCCCACAACATATACACAAAATCTGCCTCATACCTTGCCAGATCCAAATCCATAGCTTATCCTGCAATATCCACAGATTTTCCCGCAAAATCCACAGCATGTAATTTCGCTAAAAGAACAGAATAGACAGCAAAATCAACGGCAAATCTAGCAAAATCCACAGTATATCCTGCAATACCTAATGCGTATCCTACAGGAAATCAGGAAAAGCCCAGAGCATATCTACAGTATATTCTTCAAAATACATAACATATCCTGCAAAATCCATAACATAATACCATACAGCATATCCTTGTGAAATTCAACTTCTAAAATTCACTGCCTATAATGCATAATTCATAGCCTTCCCTGCATAATCCACAGCATTTCCAACAATACCCCACAACAGCCCTTTGAAATCTACAACACACCTGTAGATTTTAAAGGGCATATCCAGCAGAACATCCTTGAAAATACAATATTTCCTGCAAAATGAATATAGTCTAGAAAATCCACAACCTAACCCCTATAATCCACAGCAAATTCAACAATGTATGCAGCAAATCCTGGAAAATCCCTTAAATATCCTGTTATAGACAATGGAAAAATAAACACATAAGCAGTATAATGTGAGCCTTTATTGACAACGTTTCGCCCACACAGTGGGCTTTATCGAGTCACAGACAGATCTGTCTGACTCGATAAAGCCCACTGTGTGGGCGAAACGTTGTCAATAAAGGATCACATTATACTGCTTATGTGTTTATTTTTCCATTATGTCGGTATTTTATACCATTTATTTCCATCCTGCTATAGCATATCTTTCAAAAACTGAAACATATTCAACTGCATATCCTGCAAACCCCCAGCACATTCTTCAACATTCACTGCAAAACCCAGCCAGACCCATAGCCTATCCTGCAATCCTCAATATCAAAACAAATCAACATCCAAAATCTACAGAATACCATGAAAAATCCACAGCATATAGTATATCATAGCATATCCTGCAAAATACACAGCATTTCCTGTTATAAACTATAATTATATAAACCATAACCATATAAACTAAATTATATAAACCATAACTGACGGAAAGGCCTAAGCCTTGGGCAGACAATGTCTCAGTCAGCTGTATGTTTCAACCTACACAGTGGAGGACAGCATCATCTGCAAACAAGTGGCTATGCACGAGACTGAGTGCCCGATACTCAGTCTACGGAGGGCAAAAAGCACCAACTTCCTGCCGATCTCTGTATAACTTGCTCCAGGTCAGTAGAGCCCACCGAGCCTGCCACTTCCTAAAAGCTTATCTGTGGATATGGCCCATGAAAGCATCAAGGCTCAAGTTTACTAGATGGGGGGGGGTGAAGGGAGGTAGCTACAGCATCCTTTGCCTCGGCATCGGCCTGTTCATTTTCGGGACTTCAACATGGCCCGTGTATTAGATAATACGTAGTTCATGGCATCTGAGACTTTTCATCCACCAGGGACAATTCTTGTCGGTATATCAAGTGCCCGGGCGTTATTATAATCAAATAAAGCGCTAAACCGACAAGGGTCATGCAGCGCTGCTGTCAGAAAATAGTGCCAGGGCTATAAACAGCTAGCACAGGGGAGAAAAGGGCTGGAAGGGACGCTAGGGGCTGTGTCAAAGTCCGTATAGTAAAGCAGTTGCTGACAGTCAAAAAAGTGATTGCAAGTCAAAGGCAGGACCGTCTTCAAGATGGGGAGATACAATAAGAGCGGTAGGGCGGCAGCGTCTGTAGTGGCCGGGAATTAACTGAACCGTTACTTTGTGCCACACGGAGTCGAGCTAATCACTCTTTGGTCTTTTGAACTATAGGGTGGATAGTATACTGGGTCAGGGCAGACAAAGCTCTTTGGGAATCAGTTCATAATGAAGCGAGAACCAAGTAAACCAGCTATCAGGACAACAGCAACGAGGATTTAAGCTCTGCAATGAACACGGCAATGCCCACACAATCCTTGCTCTGTAATGCGTCACGAGACACTAAGCATGAACCTAAATATACTATTAACCAAGGTCAGTCCAGGAATCGACACCTACAAAAAAAAAAACATAAGGCACTCCCAAGAAGGTAAGGGAGAAGACACCCACCCTTTTGAACCGCAGACAGTTCACAATCTAGGAACCCTCATCTGAACGCCCAAGGCTGAGCAAAAGATTACATGGGGTAGGAGGGGTGGGGGGGCAAAGACCGCTGAATAAGCTACGCTGGCTGTCAACTGACCTGGAAAGCAGTGGTACAGGCAGAAATCTTCAGAGCCGAGCGAGGGAAAATCCCCAGACAAAAGAGGGTCTTCACGAGGGAAAATACGGAAAGCGCATGTGCAAAGCCAGATGCCAAGCTGAAACTGGGTTTAGCAAGCACTATTGGTAAACGCTACTTTAGCAGATTTGGCAGCCATACACCAGCGTGGTGGTAGTTATTTATAAAGCTCTGATCATAAGTCACTCCCTCTTCCAATGACATACAACACTAAAGATTAACAATGAAAGGTACACAAATAAAATACTCAGTAAATAAGTTAAAATAACCAGCATCAATTATTTAAATTATTAAAGTAGGATATTCCAGTATATTTCGTCATTCACTGGAAAGCCCTAAACTTAAGGGTATATAACGCCTGGGGAATGGGACGCCTTCAGGTTCCAAGCAAGGAAAAGGTCTTATGATCAAGAGTACCTCCAGTATCCAGGCACCTCCCTTGAGGGAAAGATATTCCTACAGCCATACTGCTAAACAAAAGTGGACAAATGTGTGTTCCAATTGGTGACAAGCCACAAGCTACCAGGAAGGAGAAAGGCACAATACCCTGACTTGAACAGCAAATATTCAACACATGAGAAGCTTACAAAGACGTTCCGGTGTGACTTTGTAAATAGTCATAGTCTGACCGAAACTTAAGTCTTGAGCGCCTCTCTGTTGGTTAGTGTACCAGAGGGAAGGAAGCTATGACCGGCAGATGGCTGTGGGCGAGATGCTCTTCCTTAACAGATTACGCTGAAAGTGACTGAAAATTACCTTGCCGATCCCTGTATAATTTTTCAGTCTGTAGTTTCCACCTGGCCCGCCACTACCCAAGGACGTGTATGGATATGACTCCATTTAATAGTCTAAACGGTATGCTCGATACAGCAGCCTTTGCTTGGAAATCTCCATATCCTGCAACACCAACGAACCCTTCCGTGTGCTGTGCATGAAGAGCTAACTGCTGATTTTTTAAATGATCAGAAAGAATGCTGGACCAGGGTAGACCACATTGGAAATTTTCGAACCAATGAACCGAACCACACCAGCTATCAGGACAAGTTCAAGGATTGCTAGATATGCAGTAAATAGGCCATTGTAGCTTCAAACCCAACATCACTCTTGCTCTGACAAGTCGTATCTATCACGCTCCAAGAAATTTGCCAACGTCATCACCATCGCTCTGCACTAGATCAAACGCAGTAGGAAGCCTCGCACGAGCTGAAATCTTTTTCCTTTCCTTAAGCCTTAGGTCCCAGCATGTATGGACGAGTTCACCTACCCAGCAAGTCTCTAGCGACGACGATCACAGTTCCATCTGTATAAAGTACCTGTTATCAAGAAGGTTCTTCCGAACGCTAGCTAGACTAGGAATAATGAGGGGGCAAACTAAGGTTACTGATTTCCTAGTGTAGAATATCAGGAATTTAGGAGGGAAGGGGGAGGTTAACCTGTAAGGGGTTATACAGCACCTGGGAAAACCGAGGCAATCAGATTAGAGTCAAGGGTAAGCTCTAAATTCCTTAAATCTTTAACATCTCGCTAGCATCAAGGTATCTCCTTTGAGAAAGGAGGTATGACGGGCGCGGATTGAACCTGAGGCATTTCTAATTTTAATAAGGAAAAGTGCTAAACTCTGAGGGAAACAGGATTTCAGGTTCAATGCAAGGAAAGGGGATGAAAAGTATTTTGGAAATCAGAGCTCCTTCCAGCATCAAAACACCTCCCAGGAGATTGGTCAGGAATAACTAGCTCGTTGACTCTGTTCATAATACCATCTTTTGTGATCACATTAAGTGTATTACAAGGTCGTAATGGGAAAATTAAGGAAAGTATCAAATTATTAATGTTTTATTTACCTAATAAAGGATTCAGGAATGCCTAGAGAAATCAAACCTTGAGGAAACTCAGTAACTAAAATTAAATTAATCCCTACATTAAAGTTCACCCATTGAATTACAATGGAAAGCCAATTTCTAAAGAACAGAAATTAGGGAGACTCCAGGGCATCGCATACTGGTTTGTGAAGGGACCACTTCAAGTGTCACTTCATGATGCTCAGATCAGATGGAGAAGTCTGGTATACCTTAGAGTATGTGACCTTCGGGAGTCCCTTCATGTCGCAGGGAAGTTCGGAACACGGTGAAAGGAAGTCATTCCACCC
The DNA here is from genome assembly GCA_009830355.1 of Cherax destructor. Classification (NCBI taxonomy): domain Eukaryota; kingdom Metazoa; phylum Arthropoda; class Malacostraca; order Decapoda; family Parastacidae; genus Cherax; species Cherax destructor. Next base: position 120,269 of record WNWK01000339.1, on the reverse strand, counting down.
CTTGGCCAATACAAAGGATCCGCAGTTTAGGTAATGGGATGATGGCAAGACTTTACTCCACACTTGACCAACAATTGGGTTCCTCACATGCTTGGTACAGTAGGCCAGTATCCAATAGCAGCTTGAAGTCTGCGTCTATGGTATGAGGAAGGAAACAATTAATACAATTAAATACAATTAATACAATTAAAATAATCTAAAACAGCAAGGACTGAGTAATGTCAAGACGTAATAACTATAGAAATATCAAAATATTTAAAATATAATACTTCAAATTTCAGACTCGTTATTGGAATACTTTTAGACCCAAGTAGGAGACATTACCGGGGAGTTCATAAGGGAGAGGGAGGTAAATAAAGATATGTTAAGGCCCTGACAGTGTAAACAAACAAGGACTTAATTAAGGCTACAAACTTCAGCTTAGCCTGTCAGAAGTGATTCCAGAGCCCGTAATGTAAACCTGGTACGCAAGTCTGGATGGCAAAGGGCCCAGGCTAATCCAAATGAAGATTAATTTAAGAGCGGCTTAGTTTCCAGGATAGAGGACTAATTCCCCTGAAAAATGAAAGCTGTTTTAACTGTTCTTTCTGCGCTAAATTTACTAACATCAAGACAGGAAAATAAAACCCAGGATATGTCACCAGACCCGCAGTCTAGTATTAGCGTCCTAGGAAAAAACTCAAACACATGTGAACTAGAGAATTTACGGTCTCCACAGCCTGAGAATTTAATATGAAAGTTTATCTTACCGAGAAAGTTACACCAGTTTTACGGCAACTGGGATGTACAGTTAAGTGAAAGTAGTCAACTAAGATTTATATATTTTTTCAGAGACCCGACGGGATAATGAATTAAACACTTGTGCAACACTATTGATACCAAAGTGTCACACAAGCGTTACCCAAGTGTCACACAAGCGTTACCCAAGTGTCACACAAGCGTTACCCAAGTGTCACACAAGCGTTACCCAAGTGTCACACAAGCGTTACCCAAGTGTCACACAAGCGTTACCCAAGTGTCGTAGAAATGAGTAATTCATCAACCTTGATTTAACCAAAGAAAGTATGAACCAAATACTATGAAAATAGTTCTTAGATAACTAACCGTATAAGCAGTCTGCGCACAAGGCACAATTTTGTATTAAAGAAATGGGTTTAGTGAGAAGTGAGGGGAAATGCAAGTTTACAATCTGGGGTAAAATGAAGCAGAGAAATGCAAATGTTAAAAATAAATCGGGAACTGAAAAACTAACTTTAACATGTACCAAACTCGGCTCTTATATTTAAAGGCGCAGTACAGGATGACTATCAAAAAGATCTCGACCCATTTTTAGGAGTCTTACAGAGTACAGTTAAAAACAATTTTACTTACCTTCGTGGTAAAGGGATAAGGTTGATAGGGAACACTTTTAGACGCCAAAGTAACTTTCAAGGGCAGAGTCCCGGTGAGGCAGCCTGCTGGATAAGCTATGTATCAGTTACTTTTAAAAAGGGGGCGAAAATATCGAGCATGTGTCAAGAATTCAATGTTCTGTTTTTCCAGTGAAATTTATAAAAAGATTTCAGTTAATGCATTCTTCTAGCTTCTAAAAAATAACTTACAACTGCATTTCAATGTACATTTAAAATGGCGTTGCCTATGAAACCTACATTGAAAAAGATATGTTAGGGGGCCACTAATCAGTCTTAATCCTTAGCAAATTTATAACAGTCAGGCGTGACTTAGGCCTTTCAAAAGCACTAACAATTCTAATACGAAAGGGTACAAGTGCATTTTGCTTCCTTTGAACGGTCTTAATTGCAGGGAACTTTGACATAACCTAAAAATATCGCTTTCAAACAGCCCAGCTATATAGCTTTATTTTCGAAGCCAATAATTATTTTTTCTCCACTAGGAATTCTGGTGCTGCTATTCTTAGACTGTGGCAAAATAAAATTTTACAAGTTAAAGTTCCTCAGGTCCGATATTTAAGCTTACTCTCGCTGCGGGTATTCTTAAAATCTAATTTAAAAAGTAACGGAAGAGGGAAAAAAAATTCGAAAATAGAACCACAACTCTTCCCCCCAACAAAAAAAAAAAAAAAAAAAAATATGGAGAGGCTAGGCAAGTTCTTTAGGAACTAGCGATGATAAAAGCCAGTAAATAGCTAAATGAAAAGGTGTGCTAGGCCTCAATGATAGTGGTACAACATCCCTAGCCTATTACCCGTAGAGATCCTAATGTATTCTGAATTGAGGTTACACTGGCCAATAGCAAGGTCACGCAAGAGAAATCCTCGACCGTAAAAATACTCTGCATCAAGGCAGACCGGTGACAAAAATTAAGCGTATGTGACGTTCCACTGATTTGCCGTACAGTACTATACGAACGACGAGCATGACCCTATGCCAGTCCCATGGGATCAGGAAAAAGGTCGCCAGAGAGACGCTAAGAAAGACTTAATCAAAGTGAACGCCAATGTAAGAAACCGCAGTTAAAAAAAATATTCGTGGGGTGGTGAATGTACTTACAACACAGGAAGAGACAACAGCAGAAATGAGCAATAGCTCACCCCACTCAGCAGGTGAGTTCTAACCCATTAGCACAGTTCCTGCCAAGTCCCCTAGGCGGCGCTGATGTTAGCATGTCACCCCAAGTAGTAAAGTAATGAGTCAAACAACCATTCCTAGATTACTCACTGAAAGCAAAGAAAAAAATTATGGAAAAAAAAAAAGTAACTTATTCTTCACAGTAACTCTCACGTAGAATAGTGGAACCGCCCTCTACGGGTGTTCCTACAATGTAATATAGATTAATATAGTCATACACTGAGGATGTTCCTATATAATAGTGTAACCACACACACTGCGGGTGTTTCTAAATAGAACCTTTCATGTAGAGTATTGTAACCGCAATCTAAGCTTGTTCCAGCAACCTAACTCAAATTGAATAAAATAATCACATATTGCTTTTGTTCCCACAATGTAACTCTGATAAAGAATAGCGTAGTCATGCTCTCTGGGTGTGCACAATTTTCGCGCACATAAATAATTGAGACGTGATTTACAATAGTGCATACATATGCAAAAAAAAATTCCGTTTCACTAATATTTCAAAAAGTCTTCGGAGATGCCAAGAGCTCGCCAGAAGAGCAACCAAAGTTACCAAAAGCCGAAGTCCAAGTTTTGAGTGAAGAGGAAAGTAGTTCAGCATCAGGACACACAACCAATTGAATAGAAACTTTTATGCTTCAGGTTGGGAAGAATGGAGAAGCTTTTTGTTTCATTTTGTCGTCATTTGATTGGCAACTGATGCGATAAGTCTTGTTTATTGTTCCAAGAAAAGAAATATCTGCGTCTTTATAAAGTAAACGTTGAATATTAGGAAGCTTACACATTATAGTGAAATGAACACGGGATTTCACGAAGCTTATACATATTGTGAAATGAGCGGTAGGTGATAGATAAGGTTAGACCATCAGGTCACCTCCTTGTACTGGTGACACAGTGGAGAGTCTGAGCGTTGCAGCGAGGTATGACCCATGGCCACACCAACTTTTTCAGCCCACACGAGGATGGTCCTGCTCATGGCCACACCAACTCCAACACGCAGTGAGCAACGACCCATAGCCACACCTTTCCCACACACACTGGGTGAGGGACTTCCCTTGGCCACACTGGGTGAGGGACTTCCCTTGGCCACACCAACTTCAGCACACACACTGGGGAGGTCACTCAGCGTGAGCAGTGAGCCACATGTTGATATCTGTTTTATTTGTACTCGATTACAGTTTTATGTGAAGCATAAATTTCGAATCGATCACTTATACACACGCGCTGTTAACTTAATGGGAAAATTCATTTACGTTCTGTTTATACTTCAAATATCACATTAATGTGTTTACTGCTTTTAAAATGTCGAGCATTTTTCTCTCGACTAGCCTTTGAATCAATCATTACGAAACAATAAAATGAGTTCAGTTTGCGAATTTTCTCGGTTTTATCTAAATGCTTCTAGTTTAGATTAGAGAAAACGCACACACACACATATATATATATATATATATATATATATATATATATATATATATATATATATATATATATATATATATATATATATAATATATATATATATATATATATATATATATATATATATATATATATATATATATGTGTGTGTGTGTGTGTGTGTATAATATATATAATATAGATATTCGAGCCCATAGAACTCAAAACCTCCTTTCCTTCCCCTCTATCCAACATTTGTTGGGACGACCCCTTCCAATCCTTCCCTCCATCCCCGATTTATAGACACATCTGGCCATCCTGTTTTGCTGCATTCTTTAGATAGGATGCAACAACCCCTGCTCGGCCCTCTAAAATATATTTTTTGTAACCCCACATTGTCTTTTTATCTCCGAAACTCAAATTCTCTGCTTAATATTTGCACCACACATTGCCCTCACACACCTCTCCACTGACAGCTTCCAGACTCCTCGCTGTAACTTTTAAGCGATGCCACCACAATACTATGGTACGTTACTCTTTTTTTTTTCCATCGATGAAGTTTCCTGTCTCCACAGATGCCTCCATACACCACCCATCTTTTTCCTCTCTTTTTTTTCTATGGCCCACCTCGTCCTTCATGAACGCATACGCCAAGAGGTTCATTCCCAAATATCTGAAAACTTCCACTTCCTCCATACTCTCTCATTCTAATCTGATATCTATCTTTCAATACTTAGATCCTCTGCTGTTCTCATCACCTCGTTCTTTCCTAAGTTCATTTTTAATTTTCTTTTTTTTTCAGACCCTCCCAAATTCTTCCACAAACTGTGCAACCTCTCTTCGGAATCTCCCAAAAGAACTGTGTCATAGGCAGGCAAAGAGCAACTGTGACACTGGCACTGGCACTGGCACACACAGAAGGGAATAAGATTTTATACGCATATGTTCGCAGATGGCACAAAAATTATGACCAAAATAAAAAAAAAAATACAAATTACCGTAAAAAGCAACAAATAGCCTTGGAAAAACTGAGCAAACTGAATAAAAAAATAATGATATATTTCAGTGTCGATGAATGTCCTGTGATGAACATCGGTAAAAGTGCACAGTGCGCATGGAACGCTTTAACTATGTGAATAAAATATTACGAACATGGGCTAGAGATAACAGGATGATAAAAATGTAAAAATATCGGTTGATGACTACATAAACGAAATGGTTAGAATTGCATATAGCTTCATGTCTTTCAGATTACTTCAAGTACGTGGATGAAGACACGCTGAAAAAAAAATATTTATAATATATGTTGGACATAAATTGGAGTACGCAGCTGTTGTGTGGAGATGTGTTTCTGTTGGAAGGTGTTTCTGTTGGAAGGTGTTTCTGTTGGAAGGTGTTTCTGTTGGAAGGTGTATCTGTTGGAAGGTGTTTCTGTTGGAAGGTGTTTCTGTTGGAAGGTGTTTCCAACATCTTACAAGCTAAGCACTATGGATCTCAACTCAAACGAGAAACTTAAGAGCTGTACCTCAAAACCTTTCAAGAGCAAAGGAGATGCAGCCAGACTCCAACAAGAGACATAGGAGTTATAACTCAAAGCTCGTTCCCAAGAGGTCCAGGACCTATAGCTCAAGATTCTCAATATATTTAGCTCCTGAAAGTTAAAAACCCTCAAGAGGTACAGGAACTGAAACTCAACTCTATTAAACACCATGACGACACCTGAACAATCCGAAACACAGTTGGATTTATCAATAGAGGTTTTGTTACTGTGATAGGCAATGCAAATTAGTACCTACGTGGTCGACAAGCAATCAAATCCTTGCGAAACGCAAGTGTTGAAATTTTATAGCCGAACAGCGGAGGTGCACTCAGGTTATCAAGTGAAAATCTTGGTAAGGACGGGGAAGGAGAATAAAATCCGACAATCGCTATTGGAAATCCACTTCTGGAGGAAAGCTAAATAACTGACGGGACATAAATTCTCCCACTGCTCCTGCAGCCACACATCAACAATTACATACCAGCGTTGATACCTTTCTTTTCTGTACTGCCATTAATGAGAGGAAAGGAAGGGGCATCAGGTGAGACCACCCACACACCTACAGTCGTAACTACCTCTGAGTTTGTTTGTTCACGGCAAAGGGTAAACGGCGGCCTCGGGAACAGCATATACTTAGCTAAGTAAACAAACCAGATGCCAACGCCGCCACAGCCGCCCACACCATGCCCCCTTGCCCACACCACCAGCCGCCCACACCATCTGCCGCCATCACCACCATCGCCCACACGACCCCAGCAGCAGCCGAAAATGCCACTGCGTGTTCAGTGGCTTCCTGGATGGCACGGGGATTAGAACTGTCATAGAAAACGTTTTGTGCGACTCCCACACCAGTGTGAAATTACGCGTATGTTTGTTTACGATGTGAAAGGCTGGAAAAAGACACTCTTTTACGTGATAAGGAAATTAAGAATTTCTTTTTTTTATGTGTCTGAAACTGAGCAGAATTCTGGTGATGGATGAATCGGCTTGAGTGTAAAAATTCACGCATATCCTCGTGACAGCCGCTGTCACACAGGTCCCTGATTCTGGGATGTGACCCTTCACACAGGAATGTGACCCTTCACACAGGGATGTGACCCTTCACACAGGGATGTAACCCTCTCTCTATGAGGGAGTTCTTTACATGCGTGGGAGTCCTTCGTATTCGTAGTGTGTGGTATTTTGTGAGCGGTCTGTGTCACTGTGTCGACGAACTGTGACTGAGAGGTCTATGACACTGTATAAGGGAGTTAGTGGTCTGTGACACTGAATGAGGGAGTTAGTGGTCTGTGACACTGAATGAGGGAGTTAGTGGTCTGTGACAATGTATGAGAGAGTTAGTGGTCTGTGACAATGTATGCGAGAGTTAGTGGTCTGTGACAATGTATGAGGGAGTTAGTGGTCTGTGACAATGTATGAGGGAGTTAGTGGTCTGTGACAATGTATGAAGGAGTTAGTGGTCTGTGACAATGTATGCGAGAGTTAGTGGTCTGTGACAATGTATGAAGGAGTTAGTGGTCTGTGACACTGAATGAGGGAGTTAGTGGTCTGTGACAATGTATGAAGGAGTTAGTGGTCTGTGACAATGTATGAGGGAGTTAGTGGTCTGTGACAATGTATGAAGGAGTTAGTGGTCTGTGACAATGTATGAAGGAGTTAGTGGTCTAAGTGGTCTGTAACACTGTGTGAGTAGTATATGACAAATGTATGAGAGGTCTGAAACACTATGTGAGGGTCTGTGATAGTGTGTGTGGGATTTGTGGCAATGTCGGTTCATTCAGTGTCTTCCTCAGTCCAATACAGAGAGGAATGGTTGAAGATTAGAAGAAGTTTGAGGTAATTAGTCCCTCAGCCTGAAGTCGATGTGATCAGTCTATCAATCTTGAAAAAAGTGCAGCATAGGATAAGGGACTGATTACCTTAAACTCCTTCTGATCTAAAAATCATTCTTCTCTATACTGGACTGAGGAAGCCACTGGTTGGCAAATCGTTTCCACCGTAAAGATATCCAAGTGTTGCACAAGTGTCTAAATCATCAGTGTTTGAAGAGTTTATGACACTGTGTGAGGGGGTCGATGGCACTGTGTGAGGGGTCGATGACACTGTGTGAGGGGATCGATGGCACTGTGTGAGGGGTCGATGACACTGTGTGAGGGGTCGATGACACTGTGTGAGGGGATCGATGACACTGTGTGAGGGGATTGATGACACTGTGTGAGGGGATCGATGACACTGTGTGAGGGGATTGATGACACTCTTTGGGGTCTATGACACTGTTTGGGGTCTATGACACTGTTTGGGGTCTGTGACAATGTGTGGGGTCTGTGACATTGTGTGAGTGATGTATAACACTGTGTGAGGAAACTATGACGTTGTATGGGGTCTGTGACACTGTTTGGGGTCTGTGACAATGTGTGGGGTCTGTGACAATGTGTGGGGTCTGTGACAATCTGTGGGGTCTGTGACAATGTGTGAGGTCTGTAACAATGTGTGGGGTCTGTGACAATGTGTGAGGTCTGTAACAATGTGTGGGGTCTGTGACAATGTGTGAGGTCTGTAACAATGTGTGGGGTCTGTGACAATGTGTGAGGTCTGTAACAATGTGTGGGATCTGTGACAATGTGTGAGGTCTGTAACAATGTGTGGGGTCTGTGACAATGTGTGAGGTCTGTAACAATGTGTGGGGTCTGTGGCAATGTGTGAGGCCTGTGGTACTGTAAGACAGTGAAACTGTAAAGGTATGTAACACTGTGTGAAGGGTTTGAAATATTGTGTGAAGGGTCTATGGCACTTTCTGAAGGGTTGTCACACTGTAGAAGGGTCTGTAACACTGTGTGAAGGGATTGTAACACCGAGGGAAGGGTCTGTAGCACTATGTGAAGGGTCTGTAACACTGTGTCAAGGGTATGTAACACTGTGTGAAGGGTCTAAGACATTGCGTAAAAGGTCTGCGACACTGTGTGAAGGGTCTGTAACGTTGTATGAGGGGTCTGTAACACTTTGTGGAAGGCTCTGTAACACTATGTGAAGAGGTCTTCTGTAACACTGTCTGAAAGGATCTATTGTAACACTGTCAAAGGGTCTACAGAACCTAGTCACTGGTCCTATTTCCGCTCGCTTGGTAGTCACCTTTTGCGTCGACGTCGTCAGTATGTAAATACCAGGTATTAATGTTTAGCGTGTGTCTGCATGGCCAGTGTCTGTGGCATCTGCTAGAGGGAGTAAGGAAGAGGGAAGAAGAAGATTGGGACGAAGGGATAGAAGGGGAAAAGAGAGACAAGAGGGAATAGAAAGAGTGAATATGCAACAGGAGACACGTCCTATTTTTTTTTTTTTTTTTTTTTTTTTTTTTGCTTAACCGTCTATAAAGCGACGTTGACACTAAAATATAAACGTGTGAATTTTACGTATTCTATTTTGGGTCCTCTGGGAGGGTCCCCGTTTGCTGCTCTCGCTATAAAATGCATTCTCACCTTTGTGTTTCCGCATTTAATAGCGTTTGTGTATGTTAGAATCAGTTCATTGTCTTGCTTCATTTACGACACTTTATCATAGCCAAACCTAATCTAATCTAAATGACATAGGTTCGAGAAATTAATTTGAAAATATTTGAAAGAAATTCGCGTTGTCGTTATTCCAGGTTAAGGAAATCACGAGCTTTAGCACCTTGTTACTGATACTTAACTACATGCATGTTGTATGACCCATGAGGATTTGGCGCTTGTGTGCAAAGAGGAAAATAATGGCATGAAAACCATTGTTAAAATATTGGAGTACACCATCATCTGGGTTATCCTAGGTTCTCTACACATATGCTGCTATGTATGATAATCTGTGTAACTGTATTTGTGTATATCTGAATAAACTTACTTTCTTATGCGTGAGAGCTTCAATTAAAAACATGTATCCAGAAAAAACTCTTTTCGTTTGCTTAATATGAATTATTAAGAGCGTTCATGATCGTATATATTAAAGCTATGAGATCAGGATGTTAGGGACATATATACTACGTAGTTACAGCTTTTTCCTTTCTATAACATGTCAAGCACGTTAGCATAGAACAGATTTAGCTGATCGATTGGGCTGTATAACACACAGGCTTGTGGGTTTACATTCCTGGTGGTGTGTGTGAAACCTTCTCTAGCGATGACAGAAGAGAGAGAGAGAGAGAGAGAGAGAGAGAGAGAGAGAGAGAGAGAGAGAGAGAAATATGTTCCGTATTTATTATCGTTTGATACACTGCATTTTGCGTTTATCTTTTCCCAAACACTGAAGTTTTCTTACACAGTTTTTTTTTTTTTTGCCTGGATGCAACCCACGGCAGTCGGCTCACACACAGGTACCTAATTTTACAGCTAGGTGAGCAGGGACTGAAGGGATGTTAGGAATCATGCCACGCATTTCGCCGTACCTGGAAATCGAACCCAGGACTTTACTGTTGTGACTGGAATGTGATACAGGATGGGGTGAAGAGTGCAAGGGAAGAAAATAGCATTCCGAGAATTACATAGCACGAGACAAGTACATAATATATTTGTTTTTGTTTTTTACTACATATCCTCGTCCAATCTCTTGAACACCTTTTCTACTCTTCTTCCTTTCTCCTCCTCCTCCTCCTCTTTCTTCTTCTCCTCCTCTTTCTCTGCTTCTGTCCCTCTATACGACTGCTTCCTCAATCAATTACCGGTCTTGGTGGGGTGGATCCCTTACTCTCTATTCCTCACTATGATTCCTCTTCTCTCTCCAATACTTATCCTTCTCTTGCTTCCAGCTCTCGCTCTCTCACTTATATCACCTCTCTCAGCCCCTTCCTTAATCTTAGTCCCCTCATCATCCCCCTTTCTCAGTTCTCTACCCACTTTTAGCCCCCCTTGATGTCCCAATACCTTGCCCAGCCCTCTGTTGATTCCCAGCTCTTTCCTAGTCCCAGCACCTATCACAGGCTCCCTCCCTTCTCTTTGCCTTCTCCCATTCTCATGACCAGTTCTCTCAGCCCTCTGAAACTAGTTTTAAATTTAAAGCCCCTAAATGCTAAGCCTATTTCTGGTAGAAGATAGACGATAACAGCGACAGAGATTTCATCCTATCTTGCCCCTTTGTTGTCTAGCGCCAGCGCTTCAAGGCAAGATTGATTCGATGTATTGGCTTTGTTGACACGCGTCCGAGGGCCTGGTGGTATTATCAGTAAACACTGTTTTTTTTGACTTGGGAGCCCAGCTGAAGCACAATTCTGAGCTGAGCTAAGGTAGGTTTATGCTCTTGAAAGCCTCCATCATTGTCTCCTTCATTATTGATGATGATAATGATTATACATGTTATGAAAATTAATTCTATTACTACTACTACTACTGTCACTACAACTACTACTACTATTACTGCTGCTTCTTGTATTACTACTATTACTACCTCTACCTCTTCTACTGCTACTGCTACTACTGCTATTACTACTACTACTGCTACTATTTCTTCTATTACCAATTCTATTACTACTACTACTGCTACTACGACTACTAATACTACTATTCTGGATACTCTATATATATGGTTTACAGATGTTATAGACTCTCAAAATTGTAACTGACATATTATTTTTTATATGCATACACTGAAGGTTAATATTGAAGAGTAAACTTCAGATCCCTTACCCCCCTCCCAAAAAAAAACAAAAAAATCAGTATGACTTATTTTCAACAGAGACCAAAAATTATTTGTCGTGTTCAGTCTCCTTCACTTTCAAACAGCTTAGACGATGATAATACTAAACAAAGTTTGGAAATTAAGAGATTTTTGCCTCTGAAACTCGTAAACCACGAGTGTCTACGCCTTAGCGAAATTTGGATACCTTGCAGATCCGGCGGGCAGTGTCCGCCGGGCAGCGACCTTGAGTAGGCTGTCTTCAGATACTACCTCATATACTTCTTCTTTTACTTTTTCCTCTTCTTCATCTCTTCCTCTTCTTTTTCTTCCTATTATTATTATTATTATTATTATTATTATTATTATTATTATTTCTTCTTTTCCCGTTCTTCATCTTCTATTCTTCTTCTTCTTCTTCTTCTTCTTCTTCTTCTTCTTCTTCTTCTTCTTCTTCTTCTTCTTCTTCTTCTTCTTCTTCTTCTTCTTCTTCTTCTACCTATTATTATTATTATTATTATTATTATTATTATTATTATTATTATTATTATTATTATTATTATTATTATTATTATTATTATTATTATTATCATCATCATCATCATCATTTCTTCTTTTACTTCTGCTTATATTTTTGTAATTTTTTTCTAGTCTTTTTCTCTTTTATTCTTCATATTTCTTCTTCCTTTTCGTTTTCCTTTTTCTTCGTTATCTTCTACTGCTACTACATTTTTTTCAGTTTTTTTTTTGCTTTCCAACTTCCATAGCACTGAACGTCGCTCTTGCAAACCTCACTTTTTTCTCTCGAGATTGTTGAGCATCGTCAAATAAACAACAACAATACGACTTTTATATACAACACCATCGATGATGTCCGCGGTTGAGTTCAACCCTGTCACAATACCTCATTTTTTTTTAGTTATTTAGAATAATGTTATTGTAGTTATGTAACGAGACTCTTGCTGTTTCTCCAGTGGGACAATCCGTCCCACTGGGATAGTTCCATAATTGAGACTATCGCTTGAGTAGTGACCGAGAACGTTTCGGAGAAGGGCAGCGTAATCTTTCCAGCAGGGAGAGCTCTTCATACTGGGGATATCTTATTGGCTGTCTCTAAGTACTCCGTTTTTAGTTTGCTAAAATAAAAAGGGTCTCAGTATGAGGATGAAATATACAATTTTCATATTTTTTTGTGTGATTTTGTTTCTCTTGTGTATCAAGATTCACTCTCTATGTTCTACATTTCCAGTGTCTCACAATATATTTAGCAATTCCATCCTGTTGCATTTATAAGTTGTTCCCGAAGCAGAAGACTAGTAGCAACAGCACCGGTAGTAACAACAGCTGTAGCCATAGCAGCAGCAGAAGTGTCACCAGTCGCAACAACAGCTGCAGCACCACCAACAGTAGCACTACTATCAGCGTCACCAGGAGGACCATCGTCAACACCACTAGCAGCAGCCAAGGGAACCACCACCTCCAAACATAAATCAATGAAAGGCCGCTACAATACTGAAGAAGGACTTCGCCTTAAGGAATTTCTTTTCGAGATCTTAAAGGTACGTCATTTATCACTGTTAACTTCCCATGAATAAACATTTTATCTCTCTGTTTATTGTTAGTACATAGAAGTTGAACACTTTTGTTTACATGTATGAGCATAAATTGTAATTTTCTGATGGTGGTGTGAGGGATGACAGACCGACGATCCACTTACAAAATAAAGTTTACAGGAAATGAATTATATGAATGCAAAACACCCACCTAAAACGTAGACACATGGAAAGATACATAAACACTAATGCCCAATGTGGATCCACCACCTAGTTAAATGTATTCAGAATGCTGAAAAAGGCCTAATGATATGTTGTTGAAAGGGAAGTATTGCCTACACGAACGGTAGAAAACAAACATTTATTATATACTAAGTTTCGGTCTATGTATGAAAGATCAGGGGGAATTCAATGATAGCTGTAGCTAGGCCTTTTATGTTGCAATGAGCACATCATCAGGAGCTTCCAATATTGCAGAAATGAGTAGGAAGTCCAAGCAGATTCGTTCAGGGAACGGTTCTAGCTCGAATGAAGTAGATGACACCAGGCAGACCAGTGCCAAGTGCCAGAGAAATGAAGGCAGAATATTAAATCAGTAGAAAACAGCAAACCTACAAGCACTGATAATGTAGTAAAGCCCTAGCGAACATTACGTTACTGACATGACAATTATCAAAAATCGGTCAGACTTTGATACGATATTAAAACAAAAAAAATTAAATTCTGAATATAAATATATCTGGTAATTGTCTTAAGAAAATTCCGCAGTATTAAGGAAAATGGATCTATAGTTTATCAAGAGAGAGACGTCTATAATTTATCTGTCCACCTAACTCTTAAGCAGATGGTAATCTAACACAAGAAAGAGCAGGAAAACAGACCCTAAATCATTGGTGTAGAACTACGACACTTAAGACATTCATCCAAAGCATTCAAATAGGAATTCGGTTTCAGGTTATGCATGATGGTCTCAGTTATAAACGAATCGAGTTTGAGTAATCCGACATTCTTATTATATAAAGAACGTTTATCATTTATAATTGCCAATTCTAAAATATTTCTTTTCAGCCATGAGGTACAAGGAACAAGGACTCTTGCTTCCGACCAATTTGTAGGATTGTTCCAGTATTGCTGGTTGCATATATATATTGTATATATGTTTTTATGTTATATTTTTAAGGAGTTTTGAGCATTCTTAATAACAATAAAAACAAGAATAATAATAATATTATTACTAAAAATAATAATAATATTAATAATAATAATATCTTCTCAGACATATTGTACCGATGATACCTCGGATCTTCATGGAGAATTAAGATCATCGTTGAAGTCTGGGAACAAAACGAACTTGAAAGGTCAGGTGAGTATACAGCTCCTGTCCAGCCAAGCTGTTATGTGTTGGCTTTCTATTCAATTTCCATTAAAATGTTGTAGAAGATTTATTGCGTTTTTCGTTATAATTACATCCAAACATTGTTTGCTTTTGTTTTGCTTATCAAGCAGGTGAATTAATCAAGACAGGTAACTTCATCAAGACAGGTGACTTCATTAAGATAGGTGACTTCATTAAGATAGGTGACTTCATTAAGACAGGTGACTTCATCAAGACAGGTGACTTCATCAAGACAGGTGACTTTATCAAGACAGGTGACTTCAAGACAGGTGACTTCATCAAGACAGGTGACTTCATCAATGCAGGTGACTTCATCAAGACAGGTGACTTCATCAAGACAGGTGACTTCATCAAGACAGGTGACTTCATCAAGACAGGTGACTTCATCAAGACAGGTGACTTCATCAAGACAGGTGACTTCATCAAGACAGGTGACTTCATCAAGACAGGTGACTTCATCAAGACAGGTGAAAGACAATACACTAACATTTTTTTTAGACATCGGTGATGTATCATACAGTAATCATTACGATATAACAAATATTAAATAAACGAGAGGGTAATACGCTCAATACGTAGTTTTTCTCATTATTTAATCATTCCTATTCCCTGCGCAATGCTGTTTATTTTGCATTCGTCAGAAAAAGTCACTAGTGCATTTTTCGTATCATGGCCCGGTCAGTGGTGCAGCTGGTCCTTTGGTTTGGACACGGCAAGAAGTAGCGGTGCTATACACAGGTGTCTACTTACACAAGTGCGATTCACAGCGAGATGCTAAAATAGCCTAAGCTTAGCCTAAGCTTCCCAGTCAATGTGATTGTGCCGCTTGCTTGGCATAAGCTTAGCAATCAATGTGATTGTGATGCTTACGTAGTATAACTTCCCAATCAATAAGATGAGATTCTGCTTACTTTATTTGGCTTGCCCAGTCAATAAGAAAGTTCCGCTTACTGACACCGAAATACGCCGCATCATCATACAAAACGCAGCTCCCATTACAAAGCCATCCACCAATATCAGTGTCCATGTCCCCAGCTTGCCTCACCATCAAACAAAACGCCTCCCCTATTACTAAGCAATCCACGAACATCAGTTTCCACAAAATATTCTATGTCAATTTAACACGTTTGCAATATTTGCCCAAGGATACCAGCGTATTTGCACTCCCCACATGCCCCGACGCAGGATTTGTCTGTTCTGTCACGTTCGGTGTTGCGGTAGCATGTGTCGCGGGGCTAGATTGGCCGAGTACGCCCGCAAGTGAGCGCATTATGGAAATGTAGTTTAAATACGACACACAAGAGATCTCCAAATATACAGCTTTGAGGTAATCTTATTAACACATCATCAATATCTTTACTGTAATAATCAAATCGCAGAATGGGTGGGGCTAGAAGCCTTGGCACTCTGGCTTCGAAGTTTTCTGGCTTTCCTGCCATAGGTTGAAGCTCCACTCGTTCTGGGATTTGTTTACTACCGTGTTATTTCGAGTCAGAAGATAATAAAATTTATAATAATAATTATAATAACATTAACATCGTACTGCAAATTTATTCTTGTCATGTAGCATATCCACATATAAAGAATATGCTGATATGCGGTGACCTGGATCTGCCTAGCATGGGCCAGTAAGCCTTCTGCAGTGATCCTTATGCAACACGCTGTTTTCCATCAACGCCACTCGCCCCTTTCTATCAATAATAATAATATAATTAATAATAATATAATTAAAAATAATAATAATATAATTAAAAATAATAATAATATAATTAAAAATAATGATAATAATATAATTAAAAATAATAATAATAATATAATTAAAAATAATAATATAATTAATACTAATTTTTATAATGATAATAACGCACCAACACTATTAAATGAGAGGTTTTAAACACTGCAGCGAGGATGAGGCTAGAGACAGTGGTGTCGTGTTTGAGAGCAATGAATGATATGAATATTATGCAGAGACTTAGAAGCCTTGAAATTAGAAGACAGTGTAGTGGTGCAAAAGGTATAATTCAGAAAGTGGAGGAGAAGTTTCTGAGATGTTTTCGTCATTTAGAAAGCAAAGAGAATAAATAAGTTCATCATAAGACTGGAATAATCAGGAGTGAAGTGAAAGAGAGATAGTGGACATTCCAGGAAGAGTTGAAGAGAAAGGGTGCAGAGGTTTTGAGTTTTAGGGATTGAAAATCCAGCAGGTCTATATAAGTATGTGTGATCTGGGATCTGTGATCTGTGATTCTAGGTACAGTTGAAGTTTAAGCACGATAATGTTTTTGAAGGAATTCAGGTAAACTAGGTAAGTGGACATAAACACGTATAAGTCTGGGAAATATTAAGGTTATCAGGTGTGATTCAAGGATGGGAAGGGTAGCCCCAATTTTTTGGCAGAATTAGTGTTTACATTTTGCTTGTCTTACCTTGAAGTAAATATGACGAAGGAAAATATAATAAGTCTTATTACGTAGGTAAAATGCAGTGGACGAAACAGATATTCACACCAGGATTAAAACTGGAAAATCTAATATGTTTTTTTTTGTGTTAAAAATTTGCTGAATATAGGGAAAATTTCGCATAACAAAGTTGTAAGTTTAAACTTGAAGTGGTCGAGATTCGTAACTTTTGAGTTACATTCGAAAGTTAAGGCTTGCATAACTTACCTTTGTGTATATTGTTCCTTCTCATTATACGACAAGTTATAATTTGCTTTCTAGTACAGTCACAGGTGACCATTTAATACAACGCCGTTATTTTTACATCAGCACCGTTTGACCCAATGGGTTTAGCGCTTAGTTATGATTATAATCCTATCTTTACAAGTCTTAAATAAGTTGTGTGTAGTAAGACTTGAGACAATGGGGACAGAGACACTCCCTTCATTTAGACAATGTTAGATAAAACGTCGAATCAAAGGCTTGTCTGGCATATTTGTCTCTTTGTACACATACCTGGCGGCGTTACGGTTTAGAAACCATCTTAAGAGCTTAGGTTAGGTTAGGTAAGGTTTGTCAGGAAACAGGACAAGTGTTTCCTGACGCGGGTCTTAGTCATGTGATGACCCACCACTGGAGCTTTTGGTCATTTGACCGAGGCCTTCTACTGGCTCACCGGTCCACCCCTTAAAAAAAATATGGTTATGATTTCAACCATTAGAAATTGTTAAGACTTTGCTGATATCACCGTATTGTTGTGATGGGGAAACTTAATATTGGTGTTCCTGGGGTTGGGGTAATTTGATGCTAGCGTTGGGGTAACATTAAAGGCGACTATTTTCCCCCATTCTACGTCAGGTTTGTTTATTTTTTTATCCACATAGAGAAGAGGAGCAATCCATCACAGACTGAAACAATTGTCTCATAACAAAAACGTTGATTATGTATTCACTACCACCTGCACCCTGATGTGTGATTTAGCCGAATATTATTCAAGTGAATGATTTAAAAATTATTATACACGTATAGGTTAATGCAGTACAGATGTTGAGCTAGAAATAAATAACCTACAACACGTAATAAGAACAAGAATTATATTTTTTTTTTACGTTTATTACATTTAATGCATTTTAATGCAGTTAATAATCAAAATAATTGCTTTGGCTCTAGGATATACTGTACATAAAATATACTGTATCTATAGGATATACTGTATCTAGAAATTAAACACTTGGTCTCATTAAAGTGAAAGGTATCTTAACTGGTTTCAAATGAAAATAAAGGGTTAATTCAAACATACGGGGGAATGTCGGTGAATAAGTTTGTGTATATTTATGGAGAAGACCCCTGCAACCACCATGTTATTGGAGAAGCTATCTTGCAAGGCAGAGCCATGAAGCCAACGAGACCCTACTCTGACAATAAGCATAGAGGAGAAATAAGTGTTTACCAACTCCAATGTAGACCTTCACCTTTCATGTTGCACACACACACACACACACACACACACACACACACACACACACACACACACACACACACACACACACACACACACACACACACACACACACACACACACACACACACACACACACACACACACACACACACACACACACACACACACACACACATACATACCAGCTCAGCAGAGGGAGAGACACAAGCACCTTACGCTGTCTTAACATGGGAGAAGACACCAAACTACTGCTTGCAGGCTAAGGAATGACCGTTGAGGATCTGCCTCGAGAAACATAACAAAGCTGTCAGAGTGAAAGCAGCTATTGATGTACCTCATAGCATATCGTAAGATCTTGGTAATTCATATACTTGACCTGTTTGCTTCGTGTCCATTAGCTTCTGCATCCACACCTATTTCCCTGCACAATACTGTATAATAGAATCCTTAAATATAACAGCAAAAATATATATACAAATACAGAATTTACACACAACAAGTATTTATTTATTCCTTTACCTGAAATGTTACAGCTCCAAATAGTTCAGACTAACAAAGAATAAATAATGAAGTACATAAGTACTGACGAGCTTGGGGAAACTTTTCCTAGTATTGTTGGTGTTGGGGAAACTTATCCTAGTATTGTTGGTGTTGGGTAAACTTATCCTAGTATTGTTGGTGTTGGGGAAACTTATCCTAGTATTGTTGGTGTTGGGGAAACTTATCCTAGTATAGTTGGTGTAGGGGAAACTTATCCTAGTATTGTTGGTGTTGGGGAAACTTTTGGAGTAACGTCATGCTAGTGTTGCTGGTACTATTTGGGTTGTCTTATTGATTGTATTGTTCAGTTATTCTGAGACATGATTTGCGTCTACATCTGCTTTTAATACAACTGTAGAGGATACTGATTTTTCCCGTAGGGTGATGAATTTGATCTAGTCACTGAAAATTATTTGAGGCACTAGCCTATGCGTCATAATGTAAGCTTTGGCATCACTAACAATTGTGAGGTTAATTTTGGGCAATTTTGATATTGCTATGCACCTAGGGGTAGTGCATGTATGCATTTGCGAGGTATGGTAGGCTTACGCACCTGGGATGTTGCATAAATGTATATGTGAAGGAAAGCTGATGCACCTGCGGTGGCGAATCAAACCACAAAACTCAAGAGTAGATCCTAGCGATTATTGTTTACACAATAAATCCTCAATAGGAGAAAATCTTCCTCTTTTCGCATTTTATAATGTCAAATACTTCAATGAATCAGTTATGCACAGGGAATTCGAATGGTGTCAAAGACATAATAGAAACATAAAATGAAGTGAGAGTTCATCAGAATTCAGTTTTCTCCGAGTTTGTGTACTGGATTAGGCTTTTCACATTTTGTACTCGGTTATTATGTCGCAGTGAAATAATCTTCTGTTAGTACTGACACTTAGTTTTGTCTCCTCAAGGAGGATATGTATTGTGATGTAAGTAACGAGATTACAAGTAATAGGTGAATAAATACCCCAATGGAGGAAGTTTTTTGTAGTGTAAACAATGGTATTGCAGTTAATATGTGGATAAATACCCCTATGGGGTAAGGTTTTTTTGTAGATGAGAATTTTTTTGATGTTTAGTAAATAGAGGACACGTTGCAGGATTGTTGTTGTAGATTCGCCGGTACTCTCCCGGCCAGGGTCTTTTCCAGGTGGTGACCCGGCCTTGGCTCCCTGTCTTGGGAGTGTCTGAGACCTATGTCTGCCATGGGAGGAGGTATAACCCTCATCGTCTGGGACCAACTGTCCCCAGGCCTAGCCACATTCCCATCCCTCACGGGGCTCGTAGGGAGAAGCTAGGCCCCTTGTCTGCCATTTTCCACGCCCCAGGGAGACCATGGGAATGGCAGTCTTGGGAGCCGCAGATGATAGCAAGCTCCGGCACCTACCCCGCCCTAGAAGAGCTGGGCATGGTGTTGCAGGACGTTGCAGGACAAGTTTATATTTGGACAACGTATTGCGCTGTGTAAAGCCTAACGCAGAGCGAAAAGATGCCTCATTTAAAAAAAAATTCTGTAACGTGTGTGTTTTTTCTTCCTTATTGTTGGCAGTAAGCTTTTTGTCTCCTAGATAGTGAATCATTGTAGAAAGTCTCGTTAAATTCTAAGAAGTCTTCCTGTACTATATTCAATGTGCAATATAACTACGGTATGTCGATATTACCTTCGTTCTTTAATACTTCACTCTCAAAAATGGTCTAAGTAAAGGTTTTGTGTAATATATTTTTTTTTAAATAAGAGATTCAAAGTTGTAATTGTTTATCTTACGTCCATGGGGTTAGTGGTTAGAGTCCAACACAATTCCTCCACTACACATATTTAGTGAATCCACTATCTCCCCAATTCTTACATGAAAGATTATTGATTTGTTAATGCCGAGTACAAATGTATTAAAAATACTAAAAAAAATGTGATCAATGGACAAAAAATAACTTATAAAAATAAGGTTTTGTCATTTACGTTGCAGAAAGAGAATCCAATTATCAGAGTATTGACAAACCTCAAAGCAATTTACATAACGGTAATGTAATTACAGCGTTTTTCTTGTTTCGGATCACGGGATTCCAAGCCAGAACTCGAGCACACGGTGGCATAGCTCTTGTCTGTGTTACTGATAAGTGAACTGAAGTGTGATGTTTGTTTTTTAAACCTTAGACCTGTATTTCGCAAGGACCAATGTTAAACCACGTTATATGAAAGTCGTCTTGGTGGAAGACACGAAAACAGGGTAAGAGGATATTAACAAGTCTTCCAGTGGGTAGCAGAAAAGAAAATGGTGTTCACTATTGACAAAATTCCAACTGCTCAGATATGGTAAGAATGAAGAACTCAAAAAGGGCACTGCATACATAACACAGGAGGACCATGGGCAATCCCCCAGCAACAGATTAGCTAGAAATACACAACCACCTCCTCACAATCACCACCTCACAACCACCACTTATTTCCCACCACAGTCTACCACTAGCACCATCCCATGAACCACTAGCCTACCACCACCATCACCCAACTACCACCACCCGAAACATCACAACAATTCTCACTAAAACACCACACCTTCAAGCTAAAAAAAAATAAAGTCGACATAGTTACAGAGACTAATGAACGAACATGGTATTAAGGATGCCCCAGCATATCACTTTCGGTTCTTGTACCCGAAGCATAAAAGCATGAGAAGCTATTGTCTTTAAAACAACATGCGAGTATAAAGCCAAAAATTAAAAAAAAATCCACATTATTTTATCTTCCTAACCTTCTTCATTCCCATCATTATCTTTCTCTTATCTTTTCAGGACCCCGCTGAGGACGCCATGGCAGTGGTGTACATCGTGTTTGTGTTGCTGTTCTTCTCTACGTCGCTCCTCATCGTCCTTGTCAAATATGTCCGTAGGGAGAGAGAAACAGTGAAACTTGAGAAGTTTTACCAGGAATACATGAAGGGAAGGCATTCTAGGTGAGGCTGAAACCCGGACATTCCAGGTGGGAATAGAACCCGTGTATCAGTCTTACATGGTCATAGTCCTGTATCTAGTCCCCAAAGCGACTTTAAGTGCTGGCATCAGTCAGACGAGTGTGGCGTTGCTCTCACTATACCTATGCCTATAGATGTCATCCTTGCTCTCACTATACCTATGCCTATAGACGTCACTCCTCGATTGTTTTCCTCGTTGTCACTGGCTCTGACTTAAAACTATTAAGTAATTTCATTCATATAAATGCAAAATTCTATTCAGCTCTCAGCATCAAATTTACATTTGGTGGCAGCGGTGGGATAGGTTCCACATGCGCAGTAATGACCTGTACTAGCGAAGGTGCTATATGGATTGAACAACACTGAGTGAACGACACACTTTACTTGGCTCTTTGAGCTCATCTGTTGCTTTGCATGATTCATAAATCTTGTATGAAGCTCCTTCGAATGTCGGAAGATACACCACGACTCATTACTGAACAGCAAAAATGCTCTTTCTCAAGCATAGGTCGTGTCATTCTTGTCAACGCAATTGGTATCCATAAGGTCTGTGATGAGTTTATTAAAGACATTCAACGCACTGGATACCCGCAAGGGAGATTTTCTCCCAAAGCATGTTTTTTTTCAGTCAATATTCAACCTTTTTATTACACTTATTAAATAAAATGTAATAAAAAGTTCTACTTCTCTGGAACCTTCCACTACAGAAGTGACAACAAGACGGATGTAGTTACCAGCTACCCGACAGTCGTATGCATCTTCGACTAATCTCTCAGCAGACAGGTACCATTTCTCAAGTAATTCAGGATTGCCATTGCAATTGAGAGCCTGTCGCATGTAAGAATCTCGAGAATGGGTTGCAATACACTGCACTAACCTTGCACTATCACGCCGCTGACTAGAATTTTCACCTACTGAGAATGCCGGCTGTGGCAAAGAAATAACTGTCTCGTCGTGCATCTTGCATTAGCGGAATTATATATTAGTTCGGCTGAGACTTGTGTTGAGTCTGCGTGTTTTACTAAGCTCACGTGATGTACTGAGGATGGGAATATTCTAAGTCTAAAAGCTTTGCTTTCTAAACGTTAGATTCATTGGAAACAGTTTTAACTTTGACCTTAATAAAATTTATCAAAGTTAATAATTATTCACTGGAAAGAAAGGAATCAGCAAGATAAATAATTATTAAGTCGAAAAAAATAAATCCACAACTGGAGGGTATATAACTTAACACTAAGGTATATATAACAATAATTGAATGAAAGGCGTGAATGGCAAAATTACAAGCAAAGGTCAAAAATTTATGTAATTATATAAATTATTTACTGCAACAGTATAAGTCAATGAATTATTGGCAAGGCGTGACAGACGTCATAATCTGCCCATCTGAACATCAGACATTGTAGGCGGGCCTCCAGCCTTATTTATTTAATAGAATCTAGAATTTTATATTGATATGACCCCTGACCTAATAAATTATGTTTGATATGACCTCTAACCTGACCCATGACCCGAAACATAACCCCTGACCTCTCGTTTTCTCTCCATCCCCCGGCAGTCTTGTGGTACACTTCGATGAAGCTGGGCGTCGTTTGTCGTCAGTCCCTCACAGAAAGCCGTCGACAGCTTACCCGACGCCCACACCCACGCCCACTCCTACTCCCGCAGCCACGCCCACGTCCACACCATCTCTGGCGTTTTTCATTCCCTCTGCTATGCCTCTTGCCAGGAGTATGCCTTTAGATCTGATCACCGAAATGGAGTCATTCACCACTGCTGTGACTACTAAACTTTCGTCTACACCAACTATGTTACAATCTACTGCAAATACACCATCATTTTCCACAAGTAGTACGTCATCTACAACAACTATGTCACCATCTGCCTCAAAAACATCATCATCTACCACAACTACGACATCATCCACAGCAACTATGTCAGCATCAACTACAACTACATCGTCAGCTACCAAAACTACGCAAGAATTTACCACAACTCCGCTATCACTTACTGCAACTTCGAAATCCTCTACTACAACTACGAAATCATCTACTACTACAACGTTATCATCGACTACTACTATGCCATCCTCTACCACAACTATACCACTATCTATCAAAACAGTGCCATGAGTTACCACACCTTAACTATGTTAATGAGAAAATTCAAAACTTGTCAGACATCTCTGCAATTATTTTACTCATTGGGAAGCGCTAAACCCAAAAAGGACACATATAAATTAAGAAATGGGGAAATAATCAGGATTGATCCAAGGATGAGGAGGGTATCTCTAATTCCTTGAATCAATAACCACCCTCGAACTGACATAAAAATAGTTACTAATGTAAATAAAACAGCTCATAGAGTTCTATATTCTTTGAGTCCACTATTTAATGCTATAAGTTATTGATTATGAATTTATTTTCCTGTATACATAAAGTTTAATATTGTCTTTCTGATATATATATATATATATATATATATATATATATATATATATTATTTTACCCACGAACGAGTGGTATTGATCAATAACAGCACTGCGACTAGCCAAGGAGTCGAACCCATGCTGCATTGGCCCGCCTCATGGTGAGCGAAAACACATGACGCTCTAGTCCACGGGACCACACAATCCTCAAGAATGACGCACCCAGCCAAGTTAGGTGTTTTACTCGTCATCCGAGGACATATGGTGGTGTGGATGCCTCTGAGCTAATTTCATTCTACTCTCCATATGGTGTACTAGCCCAACGAGCAGTATTTTATATTATTGTACTCACGAACGAAGTATAATGAAATGAATATACTGATATATTTCCAAATGCACATATATATACTTTTCATCAAGCTTTGACCTAAAAACTGCGATCGATTAGCATGTGCTTGGCCATCTTTTGGTAGAACGTAATCAATGTTCTTCTGTAAATCATATATCGCAGAATTGAAAATTGTATATCGAATAAAATTATATATTGAATATAATACATTGTATATTGAATATAATACATTGTATATTGAATATAATATTGAACATTACATACTGTGTGTTGAATATTACACAATATATGTTGAATAATACTCCAATAATATTAACTGCCATTCCTTTCAGTTTTAAGTTCAATATATTATAGCATGTTTTGAGCTGCTTTATGTGTTACTAAATATTTCATTAGAAGGAAATGAATTATTCAGATTGCTGTATACGATTTTGTTTCCTTATGTATAAACCCATTTTAATGTTGATACTGTGTTTTGAGAGCATTTGTGAACTTTAATTTTGCAGAGTGTATTTTTCACCGTGGCTGTTTATACCAAAGCGAATAAAAAGGTATGTGTATGTTCGTCATGCATATAATTAACTTAATGTTATTAGGATTAAAATGAGATATGCATTTTTTACTTTTTTTTTTTGGGGGGATACGTGAATATGTATTCCCTCAGCAAAAGAGTTGAATTCAACTAGAACGAATATACTTACTGCAAAACAATCTTTGGACGATGTTTCGCCCACAGAGGCTTGAAACAACTTATTGGTGTTGGGAAATATTGTCCAAATAAGAATTCAAAAGAGCTCAGTGGTATAATTGATCTCCCACCCACATTTCTGGGTTGTTTTCGCCTTTGGACTAAAGTGTTGCAGGTCTGAGACCTACCAACAGCGGCGCTCGGAGCGAGGTTCACGCTCGGAAGGCTGACCCATTAATCCAGTCCAGAACTCTGCCAAGTATTCTCCCATCGGACCAGTTATCTATTATCCTAGAGGGTTAATAGATAAAAGTCCCCCTAGCTTAATAGTTCTCCTTCGGTTGATATACAAAAGGTCCCTCTATGATAATAGACAATAGGTCCCCTAGGATAATAGTTCCCTCTATGATAATAGATCCCTAAAGATCCCTCCAGGATAATAGACAATAGGACCCCTAGGATAATAGTTCCCTCTATGATAATAGATCCCTCAAGGTTAATAGATAACAAACTCTGACTAACAATAGCTTATGTGGTTTACAGAACTAGCAAATACTATCCACAAATCCTTTAATTCTTACGAGATATACAGAGAATTAGGAATAGTAGGTGTTCAGGCTTAATATAAGCTAGGACCTCTCTAAAAAGGTTCCCTGATGTTGGTGAAGGGCTCTTGATCTTAAGAATAGGACATACGCTCCAATTCCTTGAATCATGTCTGAATACCATCCATTCCCCGAGGCACTGTATGACCCCTATGGGGTTTATTGCTCCCCATGAATGTAATAATAATAATATAAGCTAGGAACGGTAGCTCAATTATTTTGATCCAGTCACCAGGAAAAAAAATATACACTAAGAGATTTTTTTAATCGGTGAATTTACCACGAAAGATGTATCTCTTAGTGTATATACTACGAGAGGTGTATCTTTCAGTGTATATTATACGAGAGGTTTGTATATCTCAGTGAATATAAAAGAGAAGTGTGTATCCCTCACAGTGTATAAACATATATCAGACACATCACTCGGTGTAAATTCCTACACGTCTGGCATATACACATCTCTCATGTATACCCGTCTTATGTACCGCAGGGGTGTGGCGATTGGTTGGTAAATGGGGTTTAAAGCCTATCGGCAACACAACCACACGAGGGTCATTAAAGCTGCATGTCACCCTTTTACCAAAAGTCAAGAATACCTTAATCCCTAAAATAGGGACTAAGTAATCTCTCAGCATATATACACTAAGAGACATACACCACAGTGTTTATATTCTGTTGTGGTGCAATGCAGTGAGGTAAAAACGTCTTCAAAGTGTAATGAGAGGCTTTTCTCTGGAAAAAAAAATCCTTATATAGCTACTTAAAGCAGTCCCACGAAGGTTACGAGAGACTATAATGATACGACTCATATTAGTCTTGCAAATAAATGAACACAAAACTGGAGAAACTGAGAATATAATTGTTGGTGGTTGTGAGCGTGTGGTGGCCCAGAGTGGTGGCCCAGAGTGGTGGCCCAGAGTGGTGGCGCAGAGTGGTGGCTGAGACACGTGTTGTTGGTGTTAAACCTGTCTCACTGTCTTCTCTCCTTTCCCCTTCCATCCTCCACCTCCCTACCTCATTAGTGGGCCAGCTTTTGTCTCTGTCTTGCTTTGTCATATTATGTTATACTTTCATAAATATATATATACAGTATATATATATATATATATATATATATATATATATATATATATATATATATATATATATATATATATATATATATATATATATTATTGTAACCACGAACGAGTGGTATTGATTAATAACAACACTGCGTTAGCCAGGGTTCGAACCCATGTTGTACTGGCCCGTCATTGTGAGCGAGAACCACATGACTCCGTGGGTAAAGGCGTCATGTGGTTCTCGCTCACAATGACGGCCAGTCAACATAGGTTCGAACCCTGGCTAGCGCAGTGTTGTTATTGATATATATATATATATATATATATATATATATATATATATATATATATATATATATATATATATATATATTAAGTTGGCAACTTAACTACTCTCTTTCTCTACTACCACGATTACTTCTACTTCTACTTCTATCAGCCTTGCCACTACCAATACTTCTTTTTCTACCTCTCCTGTTCCCATCCTTGTCCCCCTCGCCTATATATTCTGGCTCCCTCACTTCTTTGTGTTAGTGTGACTTTGTTAATGGTCCAAGTCAGACCGAAACGTCCTATATACTGGTTATTTATGTATTGTTCCAGTCACGGTATTATTCCAGTCAGGGTACTGTGCCTCTTTGTTCTTCTAGCTGGTCTATTACTGTCGTCTATTGTTTTGATGGTGTTGTGAAGCTGATTTGACTCACACTTGGCCTTTGCAGCAAAGCCATTCTCAAATTGTTGCTCATCTTCTCTCCTCGCCTTTGCATATTTGTTTTTGGCCCTTCTGCTCACTTCTCTGTTCTCCTCTGTTTTTCTATAGTTTTTCCAAGGGATCTTTTTGTTTTTGCTGTTTACACCATTTCTCTTGAGAATAAAGTTCTCTTCTGCTTTTTTTCTGTTTTTTTTTTTCGCTTTCCAGCTAGGTACTCGATCATTTCATCCTTTGAATTTACTTCCAGTTTTCTCTTTTCCTTTATATTATATTTACGAATTCGCTTATCCCTTCGAAGCTCGCTTTCCTGAAGACTGTTTTCACGAGCCCTTCACCTGTCGTTTATCCCTCTAGGGTTAGTTCCAAAGGGTCTTCGAAGTTCAAGACTGCAGGGTCCCTAACACCCAATGAGATCTCATATTCTGTTTTACCTATGTCAGATGTACTTCCAGTAAATACTATATCCAATCTTGATGGCTCATCTCCTTCTCTCTCTTTTGCTGTGTCAGTAACATGCTGACTCAAAGAGAATTTTTTTTTTCCGCTAATCATTACCATCAAATTAGCCCATCATATTTTCGGTTTCCCTTGAGGGTCCTAGTTTGTGAATCTATTTCTTTGTAGTTGTGTTAGTGTGTGTGTGTGTGTATTCGTTACCAATTATAATTGGTAATTATCAATTATCAAAGGTAATTATCAAAGGCTCTTGTCGATAGATATAATTATCAAATTCCCTTGTCGACAGTTTTGTGTGTATGTGCTTGCATTTGTATATACATCCTCTTTCTCTTTCTATCTCTCTCCTTCCACCTCTTCACTTGAATTACTTCCTCACTCAGCGCGTCAGAGGACCTCTTGATGATATTTCCTGGCATGAAACTCGGAGAAAATGTTAAGATACACAACTCAGGCGGCGGAAGACAACATTTGAGAGTCTCGCAGCACTTTGCGGGTATTGGATGGCGTCCAGAGCGTGTAGCGGGCGAGAGACGCCCCATCCGCCCCTCGCCTGATGCTCTTCCTCCTCCCTCGCCTCCGACGGGGATTTGGGCCTCATGGCGTGCCCCTGCTGGTTTTTCTTCCCGAGAGATGACGACACACGACGCTTTTTTTTTATCCGGGTATTCCAGCAGCAACAAGCTTTTTATCGTGAGTACAGATTACGGCATGGCAGCACTGTCTCTTACATCAGCAACAAATTCCCTTTCAGTGTTCGGGGTTTGCCACACTGAGCGTTGATTCTGCCTCCTTCATCAGCAAGGCACTCCTTCGCTTAGCTGACACAGATGTCTTAGATTTGTGTCTTGCGCTACCAACAAGCTTCAAGACATGACGACATGAACGGCAAAAACAAAATAAGTGTTCTAAGCAAACATTATATTCATACAATATTGCTTTCTAAGGAGAGCATGGTAAAAATGCATGCATCGACCGACGAGAGATTTTTACAATATTTACAATTACATCTTATTTCAGTATTCACTACTTTATATTGAGCATTTATGTTTTTTTGTATAGGGTGTCAAATCTAGATCTGTTAGGCCGTCGGATATTTAACTACTGAATGGACAGTCATCTGATTAAGACCCGTGTCAGGAGATACCACCACCAGAGGAGAAGAATAAGACATGTGAAACGTTTCACAAACCGCACCACGTTTCTGCAGATGAAAACGAAGGTGATCTAATGCTGGAGACAATGGGAGAAGTGGAGAGATTATTTAGAGGTGTTCAATCTCTCAGGCATTGATAAAAAAAGAATTTCTGTTTATCACTCACACTGACATACTCACTGATCTCATCGGCAAGTTTGAACTCCTACTGTTGATTTGATTTAACCTGAAGGTCATTCATTTCCTAAGCATCAAGTGGATCAAGTCGCCGTCTTTTAGAGACACAAACATGATTACGTCTCGATCCCGAGTCACTTTTCTCAGATAAACTAGATGAGTGACTGGATCTCCCAGGACTGTCTTCTGGAGCAAGAGTTCCTTCGTCGCAATGCTTCGTCAGGAATTTCATCAATTGTAGTAGTAGTAGTAGTAGTAGTAGTAGAAGTAGAAGTAAATTAAACATTTCAGTAACAATAGCAACAACAACAAGAAAAACAACATCGATAATAATAATAATAATTTCCGTCGACGTCGGTGTGAAGAGGGTTTAGTTTTTCTCTCCTTTTACTTTTTTTCACATGTGTATTTTAAGGTTTACGGCTCCAGAATCTGGCTCTGTATCAGAGAGAGAGAAATAGAGAGAGGGAAAGAGAGACACAGAGAGAAAACCGGTGTGTGTTTGTGTGTGTGTTGTATGTGTTTGTGTGTGAGTGTGTTCATCTGTTTGAGTGTGTCTGAGCACGAGTGAACCGTGTCAATGTTTCAGGTACCAATGTGTTGCCAGTGTTGCCTGAGCCTCTGACATACAGCAGGATTATTTATGCAATTACATACATCCCAAAGAATGTATATAAGCTGGTGCCTGTGAGGCCATCAACTTCCATTCAGAAATAAAAATACAGATGTAATAAATGCAAGACTGCAACTTGATTTGCATCTCCAGATGAGCAACATCACTTTAGACGCAACAAGATAGGAGTTCTACCGACGCGAGACTCTTAAATAAACATAAGAGAGAGATAGAGAGAGAGAGAGAGAGATAGAGAGAGAGAGAAAAATAGACAGATAGATAAGTAGTACCAAAATTGATTTACTCCTCTTCCTCAGGCGTTACATGATCATATGGTTTACCACTCTTCTATAAATATGTCAACGACAATAATAATAATAATAATAATAATAATAATAATAATAATAATAATAATAATAATAATAATAATAATAATAATAATAATAAACCTCCTCGAGTGTTGAGCATTTAAAAGTCTACTTAATTCGGAAATTTAATCCCGGGAGTGTGTGATATGGTGATAACGATGATGATGATGATGATAATGAAGATAATGATGATCCTATTCCTCCTACTCATTCTCATATTCATCCTCATACATAAATTTTATAACAATGACAAGTACCTTCAAACACATAGGAGTCATAAAATAGAAGAGGAGGATTTAGTAATGTGAAAGACAAGTAATTTTTCCTAAATGTTCGTGGGAAATAAAGTGGAACGGATATTGGAAAATATTTCTTCACAAACAATGGTAAAATGCAGTAATGAAAACAGGGAAGAAATAGTGTGTGGCAGAACCATTCCAAATTGTAAGAAATTATGCAATATATTTATAACTAGCGACAGGACACAGCAAGTGTCAGGTGACTGACTTCATGTTAATAAAAATTAGGTAATTATAAACATGTAAATACACGTAAACATATGCACAGAGACACACACACACACACACGGGGACAGAAGCTATGAATCGACCCCTTCAACCACAATTACATGAGTACACACACACACACACACACGGGGCCAGGAGCTATGAATCGACCACTGAAACCACAATTAGGTGAGTACAGACACAAACACACACACACACACACGTGTATCAATTAAATTTTGACATTATAAGTTCAGTACATCCAGGAATCATACTGAGCTCAGAATATAATTCGGACTATTTGTAAACACATTTAAACGAATTTTGACCGGACTTGTTCAATGCTGCGCTGTTTCCAGTTTAGATTAATATAAAATACTGTGACTGCAATTAACAATGGCATGACATTAATATTTTGAAAGGTATTTGTGTGTGATATTAGCAAACAGTACCTAGTTACACACACACACACACACACACACACACACACACACACACACAAACACATATATATATATTTATATATTCTGTTTGTTTTCTTCGTGAGGTCTTGTTTACCACCGGTCCACCGCTTCGCGTTTCATTTTTTCCCATTTTAGAATTAAGTTATAATTAGATCTGTGGATAATAAACGTCATTTGCAAACTCAGTGAAACAACGATGTGAACTCAGAAATTCTGACATGGAACTGCAACGTGAGGCTATGCTGGCCGTAGGTATCGGAGAACTGTACGGAAATTGTAAACGTTTCGGCCTGCACGGATTGGATTTCGATTTGGGGATTGCTTCCCGGGATTAGCCTTTGGACATGTGTACCTTAAAGTGGAAAGGGAATTAGGGGAAGGGGTTGGAGGGAAGGATAGCATAGCTTCTAGTTACTTTGCAGGAATACATGCACACAAACATATACACTCCTGCATATATACATGCATAAGGTTGGTCCGCGAGCGCTTGTTGCTGGTGGGCGCGTGTAGGTTTAACTTACGCTAGCGTAGTTTTGAGACAAGTTTTAGGGACAACGACGGGAGGTGAATTTCATTTCGTCTCCAAGGCGACTGAGTCCTAAGTGAGTTCACAGAGTTGTACCCACTGGGAGTCGAGTTTCAGCTCCTGGTCCAGACTCCCTAGACTATCAAATTTGATTTTTATTTCCTTTAAACATAGCATATGTATTATTAATATAACTGATGAATTATGCATTGCATATTCAGGTATGAACGATTACTTTATCTCTGCTAACTTGTAGTGGGTGTGGTACTTATTTTTTTCTGGTAAATCTTTTACATGCACCTCAGACACCCTTGCCAGCCACCCCAGGCCTCCCCATTACCTAGCCACCCCAGGCCTCCCCATTACCTAGCCACACCCAGGCCTCCCCATTACCTAGCCACACCCACGTTAACACTTCCCTAGTCACAAACTCTCGGCCACACCCACATCATCATCACTTGTGGTTAAACTAAGCCACTTAATAATAACACAGTTCAGCCACTTAATAATAACACAGTTCAGCCACTTAATAATAACACAGTTCAGCCACTTAATAATAACACAGTTCAGCCACTTAATAATAACACAGTTCAGCTTACTTAATAATAACACAGCTCATGTTTAAAATATGTGTTTCTAACTAACTTTGAAACTACGAATTGAAATCTGAACTTGGCTTGCTCCATCGCGCGAAATAGAACCCCCAATGTGAACCATTTCACCAAGACATAACCGTAATAGAGTAGAGATATCAGGGAACCTTGATGACCAGTTTGACGGTCAACTACTCCAGGACGCTAATACGGGAGAGTCATACTGAATATAAGTGAAATAACTTGAAAATTATGAAGCAAATATGCTTGTACGTCTATGAATATATATATATATTTCTTCTTTCAACAAATCGGCCGTTTCCCACCAAGGCGGGGTGGCCCAAAGAGAAAAACAAGTTTCTCTTTTTAACTTTAGTAATGTATGCAGGAGAAGGGGTTACTAGCCCCTTGCTCCCGGCATTTTAGTCGACTCTTACGACACGCATGGCGGAGGAAGAATTCTGTTCCACTTCCCCATAGAGATAAGAGGAAATAAGAACAAGAACTAGTACGAAAATAGAGGAAAACCCAGAGGGGTGTGTATATATATATGTTTGTACATGAATGTGTAGTGTGACCTAAGTGTAAGTAGAAGTAACGAGACATACCTGAAATCTTGCATGTTTATGAGACAGAAAAAAAAACACCAGCAATCCTACCATCATGTAAAACAATTACAGGCGGTTGCTGTCTACCAACCTACTATATACATATATATATATATATATATATATATATATATATATATATATATATATATATATATATATATATATATATATATATATATATAAATATAAATGAGAGAGAAAGAGAGAAAGAAAGAAACAGACAGATATACAGACGCATACAAACACTGATATACACACTAGCGCGCACACACACACACACACTCACACACACTCTCACACACACTCACACACTATGACACAGCTATGACTCGACCCCTGCAACCACAACTAGGTGAGTACACTCACACACACTCACACACACACACAAACACATTCATAAAAAAGGCCACTAGTGCTTTTGACAAAATGGTAACTAACATCAACCCTCTCCCTAACCACACCCTCTCAGCCACACCCTCTCCCTAACCACACCCTCTCCCTAACCACACCCTCTCAGCCACACCCTCTCAGCCACACCATTCAAGTTTCTACTGCGCCAAAATTCACTTGATGTTTGTATTCCGTCAATTTCTCATCACATTTTGCCGCCCCTTGGTTATACTTTTATCTCGTTTTCAATTACATTGAATTATTTCAAGACTTCTCTTTCCCCTCTACCCTTTTCTCAACTACTTACACCTCTCCCCTCTCTCGTACCTTTTACTTTTCCTCTCCTTCTTATTTCCGTTCCCCTCTTTCTTCACTTCTTTCAACCTTCCGTTCCTCTCTCTGGCACCTTTCATTCTTTCCTTCCCTCGCCCTCATCTTCTTTTCCGCTCTTCCCATTTCTTTCCCTCCCCTCTTTCTTTTCCTCTTTCACCATTCACTCACCTGTTATTTTCTGTCGACTTGTCACTATCTTCCCCTTCTGCGTGACAAGATTTTCAACCTGAAAGAAGGGTGGGAGGGAATGAGGGAGGGAGGGTGTTGGGGAAGGAAAGAGGAAGGGAGAGACAGGCGGACGGAGTGAGAAATGGAAGAGGGAAGAAAGAAAGAAAAGAGGAAGGCAGAGAGAATTTTGAGCAAAATTGCATGCATGAACAGTATGCTGAGGGAAGAAGGGAGGGAGGGATTACTGGGAGAGAAAAAGGGAGGGAGGACTGGGAGAGAAAAAGGGAGGGAGGACTGGGAGAGAAAAAGAGAGGGTGTGAAGGAACAGACTATTTTTAATAGACTTGGTTCATGCAAAAGGTCGAGGGTAAAATATTCAGGTGATTAAAAATCCACGATTTTGTCGAGGTGATGGATGCTGTCGACACAGTGGGAGGTGTCGACACAGTGGGAGGTGTCGACACAGTGGGAGGTGTCGACACAGTGGGGGTGAGAGGTGTTGACACAGTGAGGGATGAGAGGTGTAGACACAAAAAAAGTGGGAGATGTACACATAATGGAGTGTAAGGTGTAGACGCAATGGGGTGGGGAAAATGTTGATTCAGTGGTGTGGGGAAGGTGAAGATACAGTGTGGTGGGGAAGGTGTAGATACAGTGTGGTGGGAAAGGTGAAGATACAGTGTGGTGAGGAAGGTGTAGATACAGTGTGGTGGGAAAGGTGAAGATACAGTGTGGTGAGGAAGGTGTAGATACAGTGTGGTGGGGAAGGTGTAGATACAGTGTGGTGGGGAAGGTGAAGATACAGTGTGGTGAGGAAGGTGTAGATACAGTGTGGTGGGGAAGGTGTAGATACAGTGGAGTGGGAAAGGTGTCGACATGGTGGAGTGGGAGGTGTAGACACAATGGGGTGGGGAAGGTGTTGATACAGTGTGGTGGGGTAGGTGTAGATACAATGTGGTGGGGAAGGTGTAAATACAGTGTGGTGGGGAAGGTGTAGATACAGTGTGGTGGGGAAGGTGTAGATACAGTGGAGTGGGAAAAGTGTGGACATGGTGGGGTGGTAGGTGTAGACACAATGATGTGGGGAAAGTGTTGATACAGTTGGGTGGAGAAGGTGTTGATACATTGTGGTGGGTAAGGTGTTGATACCGTGTGGTGGGGAAGATGTAGATACAGTGTGGTGGGGAAGGTGCAGACATGGTTGGGGTGGGAGGTGTAGACACAATGTGGTGGGGAAGGTGTTGATAAGAGTGGGGATAAAACGGAACTCCAGCTTGAGAGGGAAGAGGTTTGGAGTCATGGGGGTTGTAATGTGTGATGTGATTAAGTTTTCTTATGAGTAGTATTGTTAATGAACGTCTTGTCTTATTTTCTGGGGAAAAGCGCTAAACGCGTTCGTTCCTCCTTACCAGAGCTATCGTCAAATAAGTTCAAGATCAACGATCATGTAGAATAAGTCACTAGCGTTACCAATGTACCAAATCTTCGTTTAAAAGAAGAGAATAGGAGCAGGTGAAATCGTGAATACAAAAAATGAGAGATTGATAGATAAGATACATGTGTGTGCAACACTTCCATATCTTTGTTTCAGAAAAGATTCGCCTTCTTAACAGGAAACAAAGATACAGAAGTGTTGTACATGTATCTTATTCATCTGCTTGGAGGGATCTGTATGCAGTTAATATACGATGTGTGTGTGTGTGTGTGTGTGTGTGTGTGTGTGTGTGTGTGTGTGTGTGTGTGTGTGTGTGTATGTGAGGTGAGGTTAACTCTTATGAGGTGTCAAATTTCTTATAATATCAATTTATTTGATCTCAAAAGTGTCTTCCTTTCCCCAGGAAGATATATCCTGCTGTATCTTAGCCTTCCTGCTTACTTATTGCCACTGCCCTTAAAACATGTCCGTGGCAGTCTGCGTGGAGGTCAGTGTTTTTTCTCATGCCTAGATGGCGCTTATTTTCAACACAGCTGGTCGAAACGTCTCACACCGCGAGATATATCTTTACCCTCTTGTTACCCTAATAGTAAGGTGCACATAAGTGTATTTAGGTTTTATTAAATTTCCTGCAGATTTTTCACAGTTTTTTTAATAGGTAACTGTTAGGCAGTTGAAAATATTCTTGAACTATTTCTTAATTCATTATTTTGTTAAGGCAAGTCAGCAGCTGTGCAGAAATAAGCTCTTGGGTCATTTGCCTCCCATCATCAGCCCCAGACGGATCTAACTACATACACTGGTAAAGTGAGATTAATTATTATATGTGTATTATTCCATCGTTGTTCTTGCATTTGGCCCAGTAAAAACCCATGAGTAATAACTTGAACATATTTTTTTTTATAAATAAATTAACTGATACTCGTCACAGTGTTAGAAAATGATCTCTTTTAAAACTGTCCAAAGTGGTTAGGTCACTTAATGTTTCTTACTGTAAATCACAACCCACTTTGCTGCTCTGTCTCACTCCAAACTTTATCCTCCCACATTCTTGTCGTCGAACTTATGGATGCTTTCTCTCTCTCTCTCTCTCTCTCTCTCTCTCTCTCTCTCTCTCTCTCTCTTTTCTCTCTCTCTCTTCTCTCTCTCTCTCTCTCTCTCTCTCTCTCTCTCTCTCTCTCTCTCTCTCTCTCTCTCTCTCTCTCTCTCTCTCTCTCTCTCTCTCTCTCTCTCTCCCTTTTTCTCTCTCTCTCTCTCTCTCTCTCTCTCTCTCTCTCTCTCTCTCCTCTCTCTCTCTCTCTTTTCTCTCTCTCTCTCTCCCTTTTTCTCTCTCTCAAAAAAAAAAAAAAAAAAAAAAAAAATTGCCACTCCTGTCAATCCCCGTAATCTGTGTCACTCCTGTGTTCTGACATTATCCCATATGCCTTGAGGCAATGTCAGTGCGTCACTTATCTATCGAAGGCAGAACAGTAGCGGTCTTTGATTCCTGTGAGGAGGGGAAGGGCACATCCTCCAAGGAATTGGACCTGTCCTTCCCTTTATTTGGGTCGAATATTATTGCCTCCCATTCCTCAGACGCTGTATGACCTCTACGCATATAATAATAATTGGATATGGATAACTAAAGTATGATGAACATGGAGACACTCAAAAGATTAATTGGCTTGTATATTTTGATCTCCTTGTGGGATCCTCTTCAGCAGATGAAGAGAATGCCAGAAGGGGATCGAAATATACATACCAATTAATCTTCTGAGTTTCTGTCTCCATATCTGTCATTTTTTAGCATAATTGAACATATTTCTGTAGCTGCACGATCCAAAAAAAGGTATCCCCGTATTCCATAACTCCAGTCTTCTATACCTCAATACACGAGACTGGAATAATGCAGAACCCGGCATAAGCTGATAATGCAGTTGAATATTAGCATTAGAGATCTGAAGGAAATCGGAGTAGAAGAATTAACTGGTTGTGCTAAGATAATTAGTAACTCCGTCATGACTGAAGGAGTTCAGACCGGGAATTCTCTCAAGCGATGTCTTGGAGATTAAATCAGGCAGATTATCACAAGGAAATAGGGAAGGAAAAATCGATCGCAAGGACGGGCGATCGAACCGCCGCCACCACTCCTTGCACTAAATGACTCTCACGAGTTTAGCGCTTCATATAAAATGAAAATGAACGTTCATTGTAAATCATGAGCATCACACAAGTGGTTATTTCACAGGTCCCGTAAGACATACTGTAACTTACTGTAACTTACTGTAACTTACTGTAACTTACTGTAACTTAGAGTAAAGGAGAAGGAATATTGCGGTGTGGTACAACATTCAGAGAAGAATTACATCATTCATCTCATTGGTTATAAATTTCGTGTTTAGAGTCAGCAAACTCATTCATACCAGTTGAATAAGCCTCGAGTTGATGTGTTGAGTCCATCAATCTTTTCTCATGATTGATGAACTGAATACATCGACTCCAGGCTAAGGGACTGATTAACTCAAACTAATTCTCATTTTCCACCATTCTTCTCTGTATTGGACTGATGAAGCCACTAGCTGGCGAAACGTTTCCTCATTAAAGATTCCCAAATGTTACTCAAGTGACTCACGATTTTCCAAGACCATTTACATCACATTCTTACTAGTACCTACACTAGTACCTATGCTAGTACCTACGTTATTACCTACACTAGTACCTACGCTAGTACCTACACTAATACTTACGCTAGTACCTACACTAGTACCTACACTAGTACCTACACTAGTACATAAGCTAGTACCTACACTAGTACCTAAGCTAGTACCTACACTAGTACCTACGCTAGTACCTACGCTATTACACTAGTACCTACGCTAGTACTTACACTAATACTTACGCTAGTACCTACACTAGTACTTACACTAGTACCTACACTAGTACCTACGCTAGTACTTACACTAGTACCTAAGCTAGTACCTACACTAGTACCTACGCTAGTACCTACGCTAGTACCTACACTAGTACCTACACTAGTACCTACGCTCTAGCGAGTAGTGCTACCTGTGTATGCTTTAAGTGGAAAATTGCATAAATTCAAATGATCAAAACCGTGGGATTGATTAAATTCCGTATTACCTTCAAGACTTCCATGAGGCAAAGCATAAATTAATTCGCATAAACTCTGGGAGAACACCAGAACTGCCAGTCAAGAGTCCCCTGTGATACACTTGCCTAACTTCGTAAGTCACTAAGATCGAGAGCTTGTTCCTCCAGGAGTGGGTTTGCCTCTTTATTATGAGACGCGGATGTGCAAGCAACACCAGGGCTCTCATCAAGCTGGGATTCGACACCCTGGAGGCTGCAAAGAGACAAGTTGCTCCAAACTTTGGGATGAGGGTTTCTGCGGTCCCCCACCACCAGCCGTCACCTCGTTCCACCGTCAACGCGGAGACACCAAGACCGCTCCGCCCCTTAAAAAAAAAATACCACTGCTAAAAAATACATATAACAGCTTCCGATACAAATGGACCATTTTCGTTACGCTCATTGATGTCTTTATGCTTCTGAATTAGCACCAATCTTAATTGTTTTCAAAATTATTTCGTAAATATAACTTTTCATTTTAATATAAATCTTTAATATTACACTTTCATATATTTTGAAGTCTCGTATTATGGTCTGTAAGGTTTGTTTCACACTGGATTTCTTTATAAGCATTCCTCTTATTATTGCAGATTCATTTGTCATTCTAGATATTTTTTTCTCATTTAATCTTACTTTTTGACATTAATGACCGTTTATGTGAATACTAAAAAAATAATGTTATTATTCTCAATATAATACCAAGAGTGACAGACACAGTCGTCCCATTACTCGTCTGTTGTAGTAAATCCATTTTTTTTAATAAACTACAAGTTTCAAGACCGTAAATCTATACTTAGGACGCCAGCCAAAAAAAAGTGAAATATTAATAGAAATTTAATGTAAATCTGTAAAAATATCTTAATCATTAGTGGTAATTTGAAATAATCTATTTTATTTAATAAAATCAACAGTCGATAAAGTATTGAGTTGTACTTATGTATGTGGAAGTACATTGAGATAGCTTATAGCATTACGGTGTAAATCGAGGCTATCTGCAGGACCACTAAAGCGAGTCATAGATAATGCTACACATCCCATGGGAAGTGACGTGGCTACGATAAGAAGCAGATATAGAAGAGAAGTTGGTCGAAGTAAAGTTTATTCACGGTTCTAGGACTAGGCACAGCAGTGTCCACGAAAAAGAAAATTTAAATTGGTAACATGCAACTAAGAGGAGAAGACCAGGGGGTTTACATACATAAATATACGTCTTCTGTCGAATCACTTTAATGCTACGACGTATATTCTCAGTTTATATTTGAAAACACTAATATATCCACCAACCCAGATGGACCCATATACAGAAAAACATAATTTATGTAAGTCTCATTTCTACGAAGGAAAGCAAGAAAAGAGAGAGGGAGGAGGGGGGTAAAGGGAGAAGGGATCGAAGGAGCCTGGAGGGTAGGAGGGAAGAGCAGTGGGAGGGGAGTGTGATGTACGTCTGGGAGAAGCGGAGTGAGAAAAAAAATATCCGTGGAAAAGAAGAGGAAAGATGATGAGAAAGAACTGAGAGAGAGAGATAAATGGATAGATAGATAAATGTGTAGATATATAGAGAGAGCGAAAATAAAAAGGAGAGCTATGTAAAATAAGAGAGATAACTAAAAATCGTAGAAAAAGCATCGTTTGGGAGAGAAACTTGAGAAAGCAGAAATACAGAGGCTGAAGCTAGGAGGCTGTCGTCATGTGAGACTGACAGAGGGAGGGAGGGTGAACAGCGAGACCAAATGGAACACGTCCCATGTCATGTGGGAGGAAACAGAAGAGGGAAGAGTGCGGGGAAGAGATAACTGGAACAAAAGGGAGGGAAGAGATGACAGAAACACCCGGGAGAAAGAGAGGATGGGAGGGACAACCGAGAGAAAAGGAAAGTGTAATGGATGGAAGTTGTAGTGGAGGGAGAGGGAGGGGTGGTGAAGTTGTAAGGGCTGACAGTTTAACCAGAGGGATAGGTGGTGAGGATTGAAGGACTGACAGTTGAACTTAGAGGGAGGGGACTTGAGGACCGAAGGACTGACAGTTGAGTGAGAGATAGTGGAGAAGCGAAGATAAAAAAAGGTGTTGAGATAAGAGACAGGAAACAAGGTTTATCAGCAGGGGAGACAAAAATTCTGAAGTATTTAAAATTTTGGCCAGAAAAATGGGAGGACAAGCTTGAAAAATGTACCGCGAAATGTTTTATTTGTTTAAAATTATTAAATAAAACAGCAGTGTGCGACTACCCAATTCAACATGTGATTTACATAATAGAAACAACAGCTATGTAGCTATGTTACCCTGTAACCCGTTCTCGTATCACGAGGGATTAACGTTCAGATTTCAACGTTTGTGTTTTTTCCTAAATCTCCATCAATGACAGACGTATCGCTTCCATATTTTTATTTACATATTCGTAATTAAATATGTAATTGTATAGGCATAATTAACTTTCATTTTTAATTATGGTCAGCATTAAATACTTGATTAAAATTTGAGAAGTTATAATATCATAAGCTCACTAAGACCATTAAAACTTAACTATCAATTTCTTTTCTACTGTAATTATTGTGTTGAAGTTTTTCTTATAGTAGACTACTTTCTAGGTTTCTTGAGATGGTTCTTGATTTGTGGATTGGGACGCTTTATAAGTCGCTTTCAAGGTTTCTCTCGTATGAGTGACGTAGACCCATGATACTCAATGTTTTCAAGGA
Source organism: Cherax destructor (assembly GCA_009830355.1). Lineage (NCBI taxonomy): Eukaryota > Metazoa > Arthropoda > Malacostraca > Decapoda > Parastacidae > Cherax > Cherax destructor. The sequence continues at coordinate 79,278 of WNWK01000339.1, read as the reverse complement.
TCGACTAGGTAAAGGCAGAAGTCTGCAAGGCATGAAAACGATGACGCTTCGTTCGGTATCCGAAATCTATAAGTAAGTTGTTTTTATACTGATACCGTTGATGGTATTGGAAAGGAACGTGTAAAACAGACACTCACACAAACTGAAAAAAAATCTTACGCCCCGTAAGTAAAGACTATGTAATAGAGAACGTGGTTTTATACATGGTTTTTTTTCAGATTACATAAAACATAAGTATGTAAACACACGCACACACACACACACACACACACAAACCACGGAGCTGGTGGGGTTCGAACACATAGCGAGTGAGTCATACACACAAACACAAAAAAAATGGAAAAAAAAGGTTTCCCCGGTGATAACTTCATAATGTCTTTTAATACTCACCTAAGAAAAGGCTTAGATTTGTATTTGGATATATAAGTGACAATTTGTGTGGATGAAGTCATTAAATATATACACTGACACGTGCATACACTGTGTGGACACGGGGTCATCTGCTAGTCAATGTTTGCTTGTGCTGGTCTCAAGACTATTTTGCTGTGCCTTTTATATGATTAATTAGGCATTAGACAATTAATATTTGCAACATGATTAATTTGGCCTGTGAGCTGATAAACATGTTATGAGATGATACTTCAGTTGTGTTTATATTATGACTGTCATTTCTGAAGTATATTGTGAATACATTTGTACAAGGTATCTGTAATCAGTAAAGATAAGTGTATATTACACTTTTTCTTTTACTAAATCCCCAGACTGGTGAATTGAGAAATATTCTGTTCAAAACTATGTTTACCTACAACAGGCCCAGCTTTCCTGTGTGTGTACTCACCTATTTTTGGTTGCAGGGGTCGATACATAGCTCCTGGCCCCACCTCTTCACTGATCGCTACTAGGTCCTCTCTCTCCCTGCTCCATGAGCTTTATCATACCTCGTCTTAAAACTATGTATGGTTCCTGCCTCCACTATATCACTTGCCAGACTATTCCACTTTCTGACAACTCTGACTAAAGAAATACTTCCTAACATCTCTTTGACTCATCTGAGTCTTCAACTTCTAATTGTGACCCCTTGTTTCTGTGTCCCATCTATGGAACATCCTGTCTCTGTCCACCTTGTCAATTCTTCGCAGTATTTTGTATGTCGTTATCATGTCTTCCCTAACCCTCCTGTCCTCCAGTGTCGTCAGGCCGATTTTCCTTAACCTTTCTTCGTAGGACATTCCCCTTAGCTCTGGAACTAGCCTTGTTGCAAACCTTCCTTACTGACGTATCGGAACGCTATTCTCAGGTTCGCCAGGCGCCCATATGCTGCACCAGTTATCTGGTTGATGTGCGCTTCAGATGTGCTCGGTATTATACTAACCCCAAGATCTTTTTCGTTGAGTGAGGTTTGCAGTCTTTGGCCACCTAGCCTATTCTCCGTCTGCGGTCTTCTTTGCCCTTCCCCGATCTTCATGACTTTGCACTTGACGGGGTTAAATTCGAGGAGTCAGTTGCTGGACCACGCGTCCAGTCTGTCCAGGTCTCTTTGTAGTCCTGCCTGATCCTCATCTGATTTAAGTCTCCTCATTAACTTCACATCATCTGCTAACAAGGACACTACTGAGTCTATAACTTAAATCATGTCATTCACATACACCAAAAATAGCACATGTCCTAGGACTGACCCCTGTGGAACCCCGCTCGTCACAGGCGCCCATTGTGATACCTAATCACGTACCATGACTCGTTGTTGCCTCCCTGTTAGATATTCTCTGATCCATTGCAGTGCCCTTCCTGTCATACGTGCCTGATCCTCTAGCTTTTGCACTAATTGCTTGTGAGGAACTGTGTCGAAGGCCTTTTTGCAGTGCAAGAAAATGCAATCTACCCACCCCTCTGTCTCGTGTCTTACTTCCGTTACCTTGTCATAAAACTCCAGTAGGTTTGTGACACAGGATTTGCCTTCCATGAATCCGTGCTGGTGGTCGTTTATGAGCTTGTTCCATTCTCCTCCTGATAATCTTCTCCATGACTTTGCATACTATACACGTCAGTGACACTGGTCTATAGTTTAGTGCCTCGTTACTGTCTCCTTTCTTAAAAATGGGGACTGCAATTGCCGTCTTCCATACCTCAGGTAGCTGCCCAGTTTCAGTGGAGGTGTTGAAAATCGTAATTAGTGGCACACACAGCATCTCTGCTACCTCTCTAAGGACCCACGGAGAGATGTCCGGTCCCACCACCTTTGAATTATCAAGGTCACTTAACATCACCTCCTCCTCGGTTGTGTATTTCATCCAACACTTGTTGGTATATCCCTTGTTGGTGTCCCTCTCCGTTCTGTCTTCCCAGAGTCCTTTCTGTCTCCACTGTAAATACTTCTTAAATCTCGTGTTGAGCTCCTCACTTACTTTTTGGTCGTTTCTTGTGAGCTCCCCACCTTCTTTCCTCAGCCTGATTACCTGGTCCTTGACTGTTGTATTCCTCCTGATGTGGCTATACAACATCGGGTCAGACTTGACTTTCGATGTTATGTTTTCATACTGTCCTTATCTGTGCATACTCGTTTCTGGCTCCTCGACTAATCTCTTTATTTTCCTGGGTCCTTTCCCATTATTTCTGTTGCCATTGGGAACAAACCTTTTCTCTGCCTCATTGCATTTTGTTGCTACGTAGTCCATTTTGGTTACTGACTTTCCTTCCAATTCTCTTTCCCAGTGAACCTCCTGCAGGAAGTTCCTCATACCTATGTAGTCCCCCCTGTTGTAGTTTGGCTTTTCCTGTCCTGTTAACCTTTCTACTTGTAAACTCTACTATGTATTCAAAGCTCAGAACCACGTGATCACTAGCTCCAAGGGACCTTTCACACATATGATGTCCTCAATGTCCGAGCTACTCAGGATGAACACGAGGTCCAGTCTTGCTGGCTCATCCTTCCCTCTCTCTGGTGGCGTCCCTAACATGTTGATGAATGAGGTTTTCCAGTACCACATCCGTCATCTTGTGGCTCCAGGTTTTCCCAATCAATCTCCTTGTGGTTAGAATCGCCAATAACTAACTTTGCTCTACCCGTGTGAGCTCTTCTGGCCACCTCAGCTAGTGTGTCCACCATGGCTCTGTTACTCTCTTCATATTCTTCTCTTGGCCTCCTGCAGTTCTGTGGCGGGTTATACATCACTGCAATGACTACCTTATGTCCCCCAACTGAATTGTACCTATGTAATCCCTTTCGCCAATTTCGTCCATTTCTTCCATTTCCTCAAATCCCCATTGGTTTTTAATGAACAGTGCAACTCCTCCTCCCCCTCTGCTCCTTATGTCTTTCCTCAGTCTCTGATATCCAGGTGGGAAGATTCCGTCTGTTATCTTCCCAGTGAGTTTCGTTTATGTGACTGCGCTGATGTCTGGGGACGTCTCCTTGATTCGTTCATTCCACTCCTATCATTTATTTGTTATTCCATCCGCGTTCGTATACCAAATCTTCAACTTCTTTTCTAAAACTGTGGTCTGGGGATAATCTTGGGGTTTTGCGGAGCGGTGGCGGGGACCTATGGGGGGTTGCTGTGAGGGTGGAGTTTATGATGAGGAGGTGGGGGAAGAGGATACAGTGTGTGGGTTTTGGTTTAGTTTGGTTGCATTGGGGTTGCCGTGTTTGGAGCCCTTCTGTAGGTGGTTCTGAAGGAGGTTGTGTTTGCACTTCCACCTGGATTTGGGTTCTCCTGCTCATCTCCCTCATTGCCTCTCATTCCTCCTTGTATCTTTATACTCTCTCTTTCAGTATCTGCCTTTCTTCTTGTGTTCTGTCTTGGTCGAGGTACACTCTCCGGTACTCCGGTATGTCCCTTAGTCGTGCTTTCTCCTGCAGGATCCTGTTTCAAGCTGATTCTGCCTTGGAAATCACTTTGACTGGCCGTTTTTTTTTCCTCAACTGGGTCATGTCGTCCTCTCCTATTACTTTCATGATACTTTCGATCACTTTTTTCTCCTGTTTTCTTGCTTCATAAGTTTTCCCTTCAACTTCCTGGAGCCCTTTCGTCCTCCCACTGTGTACTCACCTAGTTGTGGTTGCAGGGGTCGATTCAAAGCTCCTGGTCCCGTGTGTGTTGTGTGTGTGTGTGTGTGTGTGTGTGTGTGTGTGTGTGTGTGTGTGTGTGTGTGTGTGAGTATGTGTGTGTGTGTATTTTTGCGTGAGTGGGTTTTGGATGAGTGATTCCTACGTGTGTAAATGTTTTTCTTCGAACCTTTATACATATATAAAGACAAATCAATTCAGTTTTTTCTGGCGTCCCAACACCTGGGAGTTATTAGTTGAAGGAGGAAATATGTGTGAGAGAGAACTAGGAGAATGGGTTCAGAAAACAAAGGAAACAGGAAGAGAAAGGAAAAGGAGCGAATAAAGAAAAGAGGAAGGAAAGGTAATAGGGGAAAGAGGTACAAGGAGGAACTGAAAAGAAAGAGGAAGGTACGAAAGAAGGGAGATTATAAGGGAGGATGGGAATGAGGAACTTAAAGAACGACTGAATAAAGGAGGGGCTAAAGAATGGAGAGACTAAAGAAGGGAGGGGGAAATGAGGGAGGGGGAAAAGAGGGAGGGAAGGAAAAACAGATTAGAGCAGGGAGGACAAAGTCCAGCTCTACAAACAGCATTAGGCAAGAGAGAGAGAGAGAGAGAGAGAGAGAGAGAGAGAGAGAGAGAGAGAGAGAGGGCCACAAACTGAAACGATATTCCTAAGGGTGTGAGACAATGAAATATGGGTCCTTTCTCTCTCTCCCTCTCTCTCTCTCTCTCTCTCTCTCTCTCTCTCTCTCTCTCTCTCTCTCTCTCTCTCTCTCTCTCTCTCATTAAACTGTTTACTGTTATTATATTTCATATAACACTGCAATAAACGTATTTTTAATATACCAATATTTACGTGGAACAATCGTGAATTCCTTGATAACTCTCACGAGGTATAGTTAATTATAAATATTCCTCAATAAAAACATCCGATTATGGGAAACTTCACTTGTAAATCATCTAATTAATATGCAGATTATATTATGTTGCACGAAATGTTTCTCAGAGCTCCAACTTTGAGAAAATTTTTGTCTTTATCTTCAAGAGGAAATTTAATAAGTTTATCCAGAGTCCAGACAGTTCCTGTTCAGCTGAACTGTGGTGTTTACGAAGGACTCGGTGCTGCTAGAACCAGTCGTCTGACTAACTGTTATTTTTTTATTTTTTAAACATTTGGGTCGATACATAGTCATTTATATTTGTTCTGCTTACCTCCCGTTTACGGCCGACCTATATGTTTTGTGCATTTCCTTGCTATTTTTTTCCTTGCTATGGCTGCTCTGGAGCTCAAACTAATCTGTCCCACAGGTTAGGTTGGAAATTTTGGTCATCTGACCGAGACCTTCCACTGGCTCCAGTAATTTTCTGGCATGACTGCCGTCATCCTGGGAGCTGGTTGGTCATTCAGTTTCGTGTCCCACTAGATTCAATTTAGAAAATTTCTCATCCTAACACAGTTTACACTTTCGTAATTTGGTTTATTATTGGTGTCTCTTCTATCCACTCCCACTTGATCCAAGTGAGAGTGGTAGTTCGTGTGTGTACTCACCTAGTTGTGGTTGCAGGGGTCGAGGCACAGCTCCTGGCCCCGCCTCTTCACTGGCCGCTACTAAGTTCGTGTGTGTGTGTGTGTGTCTGTGTATGTATTGCTTGCAGTGTGTGTGCATGTGCTTGCATCAACAGACTCGTGAAACAACAAGAGGAAATGCTATTCGAAATTAAGAGGCGCTAAAAAATGCTAATGGACAGGAACTGGTGCTTGCCGTTAAGTGACTTGACTGTATTGTATCCACCTCGAGAACCGACCAGTGTTGAGCTCTTTATTGTTGCTGCTTAAAAGGTTTCCTTTCTCTATTTCGCAATTAATCTTTCTTTTCTGTCTGTTCCTGGGCATGTCATTCGTTCATTGATACTTTCTCTCTCTCTCTCTCTCTCTCTCTCTCTCTCTCTCTCTCTCTCTCTCTCTCTCTCTCTCTCTCTCTCTCTCTCTCTCTCTCTCTCACAACCATAATATACCTCCTCACCTCCAGCTTGTGAGGTCTCTGGACTAGCATAGCTGCTTTTAGTCCCAGAAAACGGGGGGTTTAAATGTCAGCTTGAAGTCTGCTGTTGAATTATTTAAAGGCTACCTTTAATGTAAAGGTTAGAGGAAGCGGACCGGCGGTCGCTGTGTATGAGAGCGTTGGACATCTCGGGAAAAATGTTGTAGAGATAAGCCAGGTAGAGGAATCTGCCATTAGCCGCGTAGTGGGTACAAAGACGAAGAATAAACTCACAATACCATGGCTAGAAAATAATTAAATTAGCAACTCAAAATAGAAGCGAAGCTTAGTTTCTCATATGTATAATTAGTTGTGGAATCATATATATAATAGTAATAAATATGGAGTGTGTACAACAATTTTTGCGTATGTATATATATATATATATATATATATATATGTATATACAACGTATGATTAGTTCATGGATAAGGTATACGTATGTGCAACACTCTGGTATGTGTAAAGGTACCCAAGTATTGCACATGTCTTATTCGTCAACGTGTTTGTGTTATCAATAACGAGAACAACATCTGTCTCAAAGTCATCTATGGAAAGTAATGAATATTGAACCAAGAGGATTTTCTACTCTTACAAATTTTTCTATTATCTCTATTACCACTACTAAAACAATTAATATTGATCTTACTGCTACTCCTATAACTACTACTACGACTACATCTGCTATTCTAATAAGATTATATAACTTCTACTACGGATACTACCACTCTTACTATTACTGCTAATGCTACCACTACCAACACAACCACTTCCACTACATCTGCCTTCCCTTTCTCTACCTTCTCAATCTGCCTCTTCCTTGAGATGATCAACAGAAGTGTGGCAATCTACGTCCTGGGTAACTCATCATGGACGCTTCTTGATCTGCGTCAAAACACTTCAAGGGCGTAATATCGAGGCTCGTCAACATTAATCAGGGTCACTGACGCATTTCCCATCTCTGTGTTCCTTCCAGTAATCATCGCAGACATGGGGCGGTTACCAGCCGCCTGATTGGTCAGAAAACGGGCCACGATTAACGGAAGGAGGAAGGAGCCTCCACCACTCCATACACCTAGTGACCCACACGGGTTTAGCGCTTCGTATAAGTAATGCAATGCGATCAACTCATGCAATGTACTCTCTAATGTTTCCCTTATTATCGCGCTTATTTCCCTACACAATTTTTTTTTGTGTGTGTGTGCGTGTGTGTGTGCGCGCGCGCTCCCACATGGAGACAAACTCAGAAGTTTAATTGGTCTACATATTTCGATTCTCTTCTAGGATCTGCTAAAGAGGATCCCAGAAGGATATCGAAATACACAGACCAATTAATCTTCTTAGCTTCTGTCCCCAATTGGATTATTATTGAACACTGACAACTGTTTATATATATATATATATATATATATATATATATATATATATATATATATATATATATAGAGAGAGAGAGAGAGAGAGAGACATACAGACAGACAAACTGTAGCAAGCAACCACTTGCTCAGAGAAAATCAATCGTATATATTTATATTGATATTAGATATAAAGGAAGATATAGTCACATATTCATGCTGCTCCTGCAATTACAGAACGTAAACGGCAATATCAGTATAGGCCAACAAAAATATTTTTTTTTTCCACGCAATAAAATTAATACTGACAGTGATTTAAAACAGGTATGCCGGAAAAAATATATAGGACACAGGTCCCTTCGTTTCATATTGAAAAACGCAGCTCGCTGAACCGAGACATTAAAACAATATATCAATTATTCCAACATTTACTCTACAAACACGAGCACAAAGAGGCGTCCACTAAAACATATTACAAACAAACTATCACTGGTAAAATAACGGCATATAAAAAATAAAAGAGTACTAAAACAACAAATATTTTTCGTTATGGGCGTGTTTTTAATCAACATTAAAGCCACATTAATATGAAGAACTCTTATGGTGGGCAGAGCCGCGTTAATACAATACTTTTAATAAGTGATGAATCCTGCGTGTGCGTGCACTTACGTGTGTGCGTGCGTGCGCACTTTCGGGTGTATCATTGCGTGTAGACACATTCATTATATATATATATATATATATATATATATATATATATATATATATATATATATATATATATATATATATATATTTATATATTTATATATATATATATATATATATATATATATATATATATATATATATATATATATATATATATATTTATATATTTATATATATATATATATATATATATATATATATATATATATATATATATATATATATATATATATATATTCTCATTCATACACGTAAATGGGGTTCACCTCTGAAACATATTTTGTTAGGTAATATGGCAGAAAAGATTAACGAGATATATTACTAGTACACAGATGTGTTTGTCAAATACATTTCATATGCCCAAGAAACATTACCTCTCTGAATTGCAGCACTGAGACGCTGGAACAGAAAACGCCCTGGGATCCTTAGTTACCTCATGAGTTCTTAGCCTAATTCTTTCAGGCACTTGGATGTGCTCTGTCACCATTGGGAATGGGTATGTAATAAGCTCATTCACTGTATTTTTAAATTTTGGCACCGAAGCTGGTATGTTCACTTTTGGAGAGGAAGAGAGTTGTAAGGTGGCCCTGATGAAGAACAATAAGTTCTTCTAAAGAGATCAAATAAGCATTAGAAAACCATACAAAAATAATTTCTGAGCTAAGCGTAGGATAACCAAAGAAGTTTGAGAAATTAAGATAGAAGGAATGCATTGTTCAACAGATTACTATACTGTATGGAGTTACAGAATATATCGTGTCCGAGAGTGGGGCTTTTATGACCATATCTATGCAACTTCTCTTATGGATAAAACGAAAATATATTCCAGTGTGTTTACTGTGGGTCACACCCTGGGGATGGTAGTATTCATTAGATAGGGCTGGGCTTTAAAAGGGGCTGAAGCAGTATAATAATTCTTAGCTTGTAAATACAAAGATGTGAACAGTTTTCATCTTTATTGTACCTAAGATTGGGTTGGAATTTTTTAGGAATTTATCCCTTCTTTGAAATTAAAACTGATATGGAAGTTAAGTACAGTTCATATCACTAGTTCTGAATTATCTAATATACAACATCTTAAAGTCCTAATACTCGCTGTACGTCATTACTCTCCGTTATTCATTATTACCACCAAACAATGCTTGACATACGTCATTACTACTCAACGATGCCTCGTTACACGTCATTACCATCCCAACGATGCTTCAATACACTTTATTACCACCATTCGATATTTACGACAGCAACTAGACCAGAAGAATAAACATGAGATTATCTCAAATGTTTCTGCCTTCCGCCGTGTGTTGATGGATGACTTCAATTTCTACTAGTTCCAGAGTGAATAAATTACCTTTGTTTGGATAGGTTGGTAGAGAGGTAAAACAAATACCAGAGAACATGTATTCAAATATTCGTCCTCCCCCAAAAAAAAGTCATTCATGGATAATCTATTATTGTTTTTATCCCCCAGTGATACATTTCCCGCACTGAAAAGGGATATCCAAAAACGGAAGAGCTTTGACTCTTTGAAAAAGCCTAGATTCCAAAAGTCATGACGGCTCGAGGAGCCGTCACGACCCTTGAACACTACCAACAACAGCAACAGCAATTACAACAAGAACAACGAGAACAACAGCAACAACGATAACAATAACAGCGATACCCGTACAAAACAGTGATGTACTTAGGGGTCAAGTAACACTTAAACAATCCAGTGATACCCAATACAATCTTCAGCCATCTCGTTCATGTCTCCACATGAGCTCATTTTCGTTTATATATTCATCAGATACAACATAAATCTGGCAGTTTTCTTTCGTTCCGAACTCGGTTAAGGATTAAAGTGAGAAAGACACTATAGAGTGAAACCTTCATTACAACGTTTCGTCCAGGAGTAGACTTTTTCAAGCATCAAGTTTTTACTGCAAACACAGTGTCTGTCTCGCTGTCTGCTGGCTTACTCCAAATGATAGCAAGATGAAGCCTGCTATCATTTGCTTAGTTCGCAAGTAGTTCACAAACTGAGAATGAAAGATAGGTCAATCATTAAATTTTTATTTCCAGTTTATGTTTAGTTGTGAATTGTTGCATGTTTCACACATTCTCTCTTGTGTGTTGCTTTCTGTGTTGCAGAATGCAACACGTGTGAACCAAAACCACTCTTTGAATTATTGTCTTCATTACAAAAAAATGAGACTTTCATGAGCACTTAATATGTTGGCAAATTTTTGCTGCGGATTAATTGACGTTTTTTACATGTTTTTTCTGACTATGTGGTGGATTGACTGGTTCATTTGTTCTTGGTTCGTGGGCTGTTTGGTAGCTGCCTTACTTTCTTCTCTCCTTCCCTTCCTTTCTCTACTTCCTACCTCTTTCCCTCCCACCTCCCTCTCTGAGTTTAATCTCCAAAATAGACTGGAGGTCGCCACTACCTCAGGGAGAGCCACAAGTCTCGCAGCGTCAAGAGCACCAGTTTCAAAGGAAATTTCAGAAGCCTTCATTAGGGCGTTTTCTCGGGTGACGCTAGATGAAGTCTCTCGGAGAGAAGGTGAGAGACAGTGATGAGACGGAGTGGTTTCACAAAGAGACAGCAGAAAGTTGAAGAGTGGAAAGATATAGAACAAATAGTAAGTTGTGTGCTAGAAAAGTTACGGAAATGATAGTCATTTATATGTATTAAACCTAGATGTAGAGAAGGAAAGATTAAATCACTAGAGGGAAGAGGGACTAAAAGACACCTCTTCAAGCACTTCAAAAAAAAAAGTGCACCGGACAAGTGTAGTAGCAGCAGCAACACACAGGAAGAGGCATTCTTGAGCTTCCCCAGCGCTCGGACTTAATGCCCAAAGCTGGGGTGTGGCTTCAAAAGGATCCTGTAGTGCTTGCTGCCTTTGCACCTCCTGACATCGTCTGCAGCTATGCAGCTGCCACACCTTTCGAGCCCAGTGTGGGCGGGGTTTGTGGCAACCTAAGGTGCCTAGCTTCTCCCTCCTTGCCCCGTGTGGGCGGGGAATGGGGCACTTGAGAACCACATTAAAAAGATTTCACAAATCATTAATGTCTTGTGGAAACGTTAAAGCAGAAATAGTGTTGTAGCGTCTTGGAAATGGGAGGGAAGTAATCATGTTTGATATGAGGAAGGGGAATTACCTCCAGCCCCTTCGATCAAGAAGCTACTAGCATCAAGGCAGTCCCCTTCAAAGGATTGATTCGTAAGACTGGTTTTCCAAACCCCTTTCGATGGATACCTGGTGCTTAAGGCCCATTAATTACTTTAAGAAAATGAAAGAGCATCAATTCAAAATGTTGATTAAATTCAGATAAATAAGTTTCAATTAAAATTATTTATCAAAGAAAATAGAAATTTAAATATGCGGCAGTAAATAATTTATCCAAATACTGATTAAATTATTTATGGTTAATTTAACACTATTTTCAGTAATAAACAATAATTTACTAGTCTTGTAAATATAATAGACTGAAACAAAAAGGAAAATAATAGAAATAAAAGGGTAAAACCAAAGTCATGAAGAATATAAATTTACTATTAATTCAAGCAAAACTGTTCATGTGTAGATAAATGCTTCAATTTATAAAGTGCAACATGTTATGGTTATTTATGTTAAATTGCATAGAACTAACAGTGACCTTAACAAGGTTTGTTGCAAGAGGCAAATGACCATTAACACCATAATTCACGCCCAAGCAATATGCTTACTGTATTCCACAACAAATAGTAAAACAACAATAAGGGGTATAAGCAATTATCATAATTACATAGAAAAACACTTATGTGTACTGCAAACATTTAGCGCTTGATTTTGATTATAATAATAATACTGCAAACACCACAGGATGCCATTTCATGAAATAGCCAAAACTGACAATAATGGTAAAAATGGATATGGCAGACATTGGCTATAAATCGAAGTTGGGAATCTCCAACTCCACTGCTAAAATAAAGTCCGTTTCTGGCAATGTTGTATGACTCTTGTGGGTTTAGCACTTAGTTTTGATAATAATAATAATAAATCATGCAATAAGTTCTGACAATAGAAATTAGGCAAATAAAAAATACCAGGAAGTGTTAGTATTAGAAATTATGATTTATTTACATCTGAATTCTATGTATATGTTGAGCATAAGACAACTACAAAACACCAGTTCCAGTATTGGCTTTTGTGGGACCAAAGCATCGGCCTTAGTGCTGACTCATATGAAGCCCCACTCATTAGTTCCTGTAGTGATCCTTGCGGGATCGCACTTATCGGTACCAGAACTTGTCCTTGCGGGATCCCACTTATTAGCCAAAATACTGGCTCTTGTATAGCCGCACTCATCGGTCACTTTGCTGGCCCTTGTAGCACATCATTAATCAGTTCTAGTGAGGGCTTCCATTTATCACATCTGCTGACCCTTAAACATGAGGAATTAAGAATCCTCTCCGACCATTACTCTCTGTCTTCTTTCACCTTAGATATTCAGTGTAACATTGCAGTGCCTTCCTCACCATCCCTTCCTACACCTCTTGTTAATGGATCAGTTTGGTGAGGTATTTAATGTCTCACGTTACTGGAATATGCTTCGATCACTATTTCAGCTCTCTAACAGAACTACGAATTGCTCGTATTTGTCTGTGTGTGTGTGTGTACTCACCTAATTGTGGTTGCAGGGGTAGAGTCATAGCTCCTGGCCCGGCCTTTTCACTGTTCGCTACTAGGTCCACTCTCCCTGTTCCAGATTATTCTACTTCCCGACAACTCTATGGTTGAAGAAATACTTCCTAACATCCTTTTGACTCATCTGAGTTTTCAATTTCCAGTTGTGACCCCTTGTTACTGTGTCACATCTCTGAAACATTGTCCCTATCCATTTTATCTCAGCATTTTATGTTGTTATCATGTCCTCCCTATCCCTACTGTCTTCCAGTGATGTCAGGTCGAGTTCCCTTAACCTCTCGTAGGACAAACCCCTCAGTTCCGGGACTAGTCTTGTTGCAAACCTTTGCACTTTTTCTAATTTCTTTACGTGTTTGACCAGGGGTGGGTTACATACTGGTGCTGCATACTCTAATATGGGCATGACGTACACGGTGTATAGTGTCGTGAATGACTCCCGTTTGCTGTGTGTGTGTGTGTGTGTGTGTGTGTGTGTGTGGGTGGGTGGGTTTGTGTTTATATGTGTGTGTAAGCATGTGTGTGTGTGTGTACACACAACCTGCGTGTGTGCGCACAAGTATAAAAATACCTTCCAAACAATGTTCTCGTAAAATATAATTGTTAAACCGATATGTCAAAATCAATGTTTTGAAATCCAATGCCAAAGGATATACGCATTCGGACTGACGATATTAATAAAAGAATTCCATTACTAGCGTAGAACCGAATGTCATCGTATGATCGTAACAGACATTCAACAACAGGTTCATCAAATCAGATTTGGGTTCTATTCAGTAAAATCAGAATACAGAAAATAAGGTATATTATTGTATTCTGCTAAAACGTAGAGTTACCTTATCCTTAAGAATTCCTAATAAAAACAAAAGATAAATCAGTATAAGTAAATAAGACGAATTACTAGTTTTCTTTGCATGTTGACGTTAATGAGGCTACGATCATCAGAAGCTTCAAACAGTCCCTGTCTGTTACCTCTGCTGACGTTCTACGAGGTGTCAGCCAAGGTTTTACCAGGCGACGGAATACTTTCTCTCCTGACGTTTAGATAAGTAGCAGTTATCAGAATCTTCAAACAGACGCTCTAAGCTACGTCTGCTGACATTAAACGAAGCAACAGTCATCAATGGCTTCATACAAAACCCCTTAAACAAGGGAGGAATATAAACAGTCTCTTTTAGGTGGGTCTATTAACAGTAATTTAAAAAAAAATGCTCTTTACATTTTAAAAACGTTCTTCACTATTTTCAAAAACATCCTTCACTATTTTCAAAAATATCCTTCACTATTTTAAAAAATATCCTTCACTATTTTCAAAAATATCCTTCACTATTTTCAAAAATATCCTTCACTATTTTCAAAAATATCCTTCACTATTTTCAAAAATATCCTTCACTATTTTCAAAAACATCCTTCACTATTTTCAAAAATATCCTTTCCTATTTTCAAAAGCTGTCTTTATTATTTTCCAAAATATCCTTTGTTTTCAAAAACATCCTTTACTATTTTCAGAAATATCCTTTACCAAAATAAAAACATTCACTAAATACCAAACCTACCCAGAATATGGCAGGATTAAAATGAACCTTGCTGACTTTAATCATGGCACTGTCCACTCCTGCTGAGCTCAACAGAAAATAATGGAACAAAATTGACCTAATTTGCAGGAAATGCTCTGCATAACAAGGGGTTTTCTAGTAGTATGTCATTGATGTCAGCTAGACCTGTATAACTTGTACATGTACTTGGAGAATAATGATGGTAATATCATTATTATTATAATGAAGGCTCTGCTGTGGTGACGTTTAGTGGCGCAGCCATCACCAAAAGCTTCACACAGCTCCGTAAAGCTTCATAAAGTTCTGCAACAGTTCAATGAGGTGGCAGTCATCAAAGCCTTCACACAGTCGCTCTAAGCTCCCTTTGCTGACGTTCAACGAGGCAGCATTCATTATTGGCTTCACACAACCGCTGTCTGCTCCCTCTACCGACGTTCAACGGGGCAGTGATCATCAAACGCTCCACACATGCTGTCCGGAACCTCTGTAACTGAATACATTTGCCTTTTAATTCTGGTAAATTAATATTTGTTGGCGCTCATTCGGTCACGTGGAAGTTCTCTTTTGAGGTATTTACACTGGCTGATAATGTTATACAAGAGTTACCAGCTCTAACATGAAGACTGAATATATCTCAACATGGAGAGTGAACAGTTCTTAACATGAGTGAACAAGTCTTAACATGACCAGTGAAAAATTATTAACATGAAGGATGAACGACTCTTAGCATGAAGAGTGAACAGTTCTTTACATGAAAAGTAAACAAGTGTTAACGTGACCAGTGAACACCTCTTAACACGAAGGATAAAATTCGTAACATGAACAAACACACATTCAGAGTGAACAAGATGAAGAAACTAACATGCAGAGTGAACAAGATGAACAAGCATGCAGAGTGAACAACTCTCACATTATTGTCCAGTTCTTTAATATAAAGATCGTACATAGCGTTCCAAAAAAAATAATAAACATCTTTCCACTTCGGGTTATAAACTAGTAAACAATAACTCAGTGTACTCTTATCTGGTTGCAGCAGAGCTGCAGTCAACCTGCATTTCTATACCACACTTGATGACCTAATTAACTTTATTTCTATAAATTTTAGAAAAACTATTAAGTTCATTTAAGATTTTTTTCTAGGAATATTAAAATAATTCTAAATAAATTAATAAATTAATTACGTTCTAGAGATTGTCTTAACAAATAATTATATATATATATATATATATATATATATATATATATATATATATATATATATATATATATATACAGTGGACCCCTGAGTTTCGTAAAAACTTCACTCCTGAAGTCTGCTCAAGTGCCATTACCGAACGAATTTACTCCCTTAAGGAAAAATTTCACGTAGGTTAGTCTATTTCAGACCCCCAAAAATACACTTCCACAAGAACTTACAAAATTATACTTACATAATTGCACGATTTCCGGGGTATTCGTTAACCGAGGGTCCACTGTATATATATATATATATTTCGTGCCGATGAGGTAAAACTGGTCAATTAGCAAGAACTCATCTAAAATTAAGTCCTTTCTAAAAAAAATCTCTTATACGTTTAAACATATATTTTTTTCATTTATGTTAATGTAAGAATATATAATTTTGTACCAAGAGAAACTTTGAAAACCTACCTAACCTTATTACAACAAGCGAAATTTAATTTAGCCTAACCCAACTAAATATATTTTAGATACGTTAACATTAGTTTAATAATAAACAAACACAATGAAATATATTTTTTTCGTTATGTTCAGAATGATTTTGGCGAAATTATTGAATACACAAATTTTCACTTGTCTTATATGGCTGCTATTTAAGACAAAATCGCAAGTTTTACGTAATCGGCACGACATATATATATATATATATATATATATATATATATATATATATATATATATATATATATATATATATATATATATATCATATATATATATATATATATATATATATATATATATATATACATATATATATATATATATATATATATATATATATATATATACATATATATATATATATATATATATATATATATATATATACATATATATATATATATATATATATATATATATATACATATATATATATATATACATATATATATATATACATATATATATATATATATATATATATATATATATATATATATATATATATATATATATATATATATATATATGAAAACAACCACTGTGAAAAAGTGATAGAGTTACACGGTCGGTATTCTCATTAATATTTTTGAGAGCTTTGCGTATTTGTTGTCCAGAATTTATAGATGAAGAAATCTCAAAAAAATTATGAAATAGCTAAAGATCTAAAATACCCAAGAAACTTAATTAATAAATCCTTTAAAATTGTCAGAAATACTTTTTACACCTCAGAAAGGAACAACCAACCTTATTCAACTAAAAATATGTTGGTTCTCCCTTACCATGAAAACTTGGTTGATATAACTCACGAAATCGTAATGGTGTTTTGAGACTCTATAAATCTTTATAGATTTATTGATGTGTAAATATAGATTTGCATTTATAGAGTCGTATGTTTGTGCAAACGTTTTATAGAAGCAAATATGTTGAGAGTAAAGCACCTAATTCGCCTGCCAGGCCAGGCTCTCAGCACGATCACAAATTGCTCTTTAACTGCTGAAATGTTTTAAGTTGAGATTTTTTGGCGAAAGGAAGCAATTTGTCGGTCGCATTGTAAACACCAGCGAGGAGCTAAAAATCAACAAGGGAACAATAAGAGTGGCCGGTCGACCGTTGTAGGTCCCAGAGGCAAGAACCCGCTTGTTGGTGTGTTGCAGGTGCAGCCCAAGCTGGAAGTATCAGTGTGAGTTGCTGGTACAGCCGAGTTGCTGTGTTGCAGGTATAGCTATCTGCTTAAGGAGAAATAGTGTTTTGATAATGGTCCAGAACTGACCGAAATATCAACCTAAGATATTTCTTCTAAGTTTGGGTATTTGGTGCTTCGGAGCTAATTTCATCCTACTCCCCGTTTGGTGTACTAGCCTCCACACGGGTTCGAGCCCTCACCTAGTCGCAGTGTTGTTATTGATGTGTGTGTGTGTGTGTGTAGGCATATAATAAGGCAGCTGTAGCAAAAATAGGCTGTGGGAATCTGCCAGTTTTTTGGCACAAGATCTTCCAATCAATAAGACGTACCTGGATAAACATGAAGAGGCGTGGTTGAATACCTGAAGAGAATTTTTGAGTGGGAAGGAGACTCCGCATTTCATTTCTTTGTCAGAATTGACAAAAGTGTTGTGTACGTGGATTCAATGCAATGGTTGTTTCAGTAATAGTAGTAGTAGGAGGAAGAGGAAGAGTAGGAGGAGGTGGAGAAGGTATAGGTGAAGAATTGCCTGTGTCTTCCACCACACAGCCTCCAAAGCAAAACCAAGCAAAATGAGCTCTTTTCTATATATTTTGTGAGCTGTACAGAGTAGTGCAGTGTATGACACCGTGTTAGCCACGACCTACTTGCCTAGTGTGACACACCCCTCACCTTATTCCTGTAGGCCACACTCTCTCCCCTCCCCATCATGAGGTTCCGACCTGTACGACTCCAAACATACGTTTCCTGCCTCCACCCACCAGCACAAGCTCACTAAGTAGACTGAGAAAGACACCGGTAGGTTATCTGCAGTCGCTTCCGGAGGTCACCGTCCCTGCGGTCATAGCAGATGTTACAGCAAGCCAAGAAAATAGTGTATCTAACTTTATGAGTAGAGAAATATAATAAATAATACTAATAAGAACTATAATAATTTAATAATATTTTTAATAATAATTTAATAATAACATTTGTGCTACAACTAATAATATAATAATATTTACACTACTTACTAATAATAGGCCTTTTATAACACCTCTCCATAATTAGACTTCTTCAGATTCGATCCACAAACAGGATCAAGAGGACTTCACCGGTATCTAGACACTTCCCTTAAAGGATAGAATCCAAAGGCCGACGTGTTTAAGAGAAATGCTCCAGGATTTTAAAAGAGACTCCGGCGCTATGAAGAGCGATTTAGGAGAAATAGCGTGGCCCGCTCGTGCAGGATTTATGAACGATAGGAACCCGATAGTCCACGATGTAGGAGAGAGATAGGAACCCAATAATTCGCGATTTAGGAAAGATAACGGCTCCCGTTGGCCATCGATTGAGACCAGATGATGGTACGGTAAGTTCGTTGATCATAATGCTGGCAAGAGTACCACAACACACACATATATGTGATCAGGCCGCGGAGGCGTTGACCCCCAAAACCCTCTCCAGGTATATGTCAGGCTTGGGGAACTAGGAGTGTGCAAATCCTCCCAGATTGTCCTACCAGATTTCTTATCCTCCTCCATTGCATCAAATGAGTTAATAAAACAAATTCTTCTGAACAACCTTGGTGTCTTAGCAGGAATACAGGATACTAGCTACACCAAAAACTAGTGCACCAAAAACTAGTGCAGCACCGGCCAACAGTCCACTTGGAATGGCTCCATCGCTGAAAAGGTGAATAACATATTCAGGGTTACTGCTCGTCTACAAGCTGTGAGGGCACATCACTCTGGGGATTTCCTCCAAACAGATCCCATTTCGGTAACGGTAACATGCCTCGACCCACTGACCCTCCTTATTGCAGTGGCTCTCTGCCTTGTTACCCCAATTCACATGTAATATACGTGTATTTCCGGCGATGTCGACAAGTCGACCAATACACAAGGACAGGCATGCAAGAACCAGTAAACAACATAAAGCGGAGCCGTGCTACAGTTGGGTTCCCGGCTGAGAGCCCCGATCCCTAGCATCCAGCAATACAATCTCGCATACCTCCCCAACGGGATCACCATCTATCATTGGAAGAATGGCGTGGGACTATACCTACGTGTCGACACTGGTTGACACCTACATCCATAACAGTGTTGCGCAACAGAGAGGTGCTGCAGATCAGAGGGAAGAGTACAACATTGGCAAGTATAGGGACGTAAGAGAACAGTATCTTGTCACAGTGGTATAAGAAACCCTGTGATCATTGTGAAAGAAAACCGCACGTTTCCTCAAAAAACTGGGTTCCAAAGTCTTATGTTCCAGCCTCTTTCATGTTCCAGCGTCTTAGAGTGGCCATCCTGAGGGGAAGTGTTTGCTGCATACTTGGCTCGAGTCCAGCTTAAGAGGAGCTGGAGGAGATTTATAATCCTTGATATATTGTACTACTGTATTCATGCTTGTGCCTTTTAAATAAATGATCCCTGACCTAAAAAAAAATATATATACATATGTATATATGGAGTGGAAGGAGGAGACTAGTGCTCACGTGGATTCTAGGGTGTCTAGACTTCCTTAAAAGCATTTCACTTCTCCAACACTAAGGGATTCCATATGTTGCACTAGAGGTGGACCTTATATGTACATATAAGTTTTTTTTTTCAACAAGTCGGCCGTCTCCCACCGAGGCCGGGTGACCCAAAAACAAAAAAAATCCCCAAAAAGAAAATACTTTCGTCATCATTCAACACTTTCACCTCACTCATACATAATCACTGTCTTTGCAGAGGCGCTCAGATACAACAGTTTAGAATAGTCCCTCCAAACTGTCACTATCTCAGACCCCTCCTTTAAAGTGCAGGCATTGTACTTTCCATTTCCAAGACTCAAGTCCGGCTAAATCTATAATAACCGGTTTCCCTGAATCCCTTCACTAAATATTACCATGCTCACACTCCAACAGCTCGTCAGGTCCCAAAAAAACATTCGTCTCCATTCTATCCTATCTAACATGCTCACACACGCTAGAAGTCCAAGCCCTTCGCCCACAAAACCTCCTTTACCCCCTCCCTCCAACCTTTTTGAGGACGACCCCTACCCCTCCTTCCTTCCCCTACAAATTTATACGCTCTCCAGGTCATTCTACTTTGATCCATTCTCTCTAAATGACCAAACCACCTCAACCCCTTTTCAGCCCTTTAACTAATACTTTTAGTAACTCCACACCACCTAATTTCCACACTCCGAATTCTCTGCATAATATTTACACCACACATTGCCCTTAGACAGGACATCTCCACTGCCTCCAGCCGCCTCCTCGCTGCAGCATTTACAACCCATGCTTCACACCCATGTAAGAGTGTTGGTACAACTATACTTTCATACATTCCCTTCTTTGCCTCCATAGATAACGTTTTTTGTCTCCACAGATTCCTCAACACACCACTTTTTTCCTTCATTAATTTTATGGTTAACCTCATCCTTCATAAACCCATCTGCTGACAAGTCAACTCCCAAATATCTGAAAACATTCACTTCTTCCATAATCCCTCTCTCCAATGTGATATCCAATTTTTCTTTATCTAATTTTTTTGATATCCTCATCACCTTACTCATCGATTTTCACTTTAAACTTACAGATATATATCAATAACAACACTGCGACTACCCGAGGACTCGAACCCATGTCGTTTTGGCCCGCCTCATGGTGAGCTAAAATCACATGACGCTCTAACCCACAGGACCACTCAATGATGTGGGTGCGTAAGAGGTAATTTCATTTTACTCCCCGTTTGGTGTACTAGCC
Organism: Cherax destructor; assembly: GCA_009830355.1. Lineage (NCBI taxonomy): Eukaryota > Metazoa > Arthropoda > Malacostraca > Decapoda > Parastacidae > Cherax > Cherax destructor. The sequence continues at coordinate 58,288 of WNWK01000339.1, read as the reverse complement.
TCCACAAGCAGTATATATATTATTGTAACCAGGAACAAGTGTTAGTTTGCTAGGCTCATGTTATTTGTAGGATTGTATGGTACAGTGGTTTAGAGCGTCGTGAATTTTCGCTATCTTCCCACGAGGCGGGCTAAAACAACACGGGTTCGATCCCCTGGCTAGCCGCAGTTTGTTATTGATTAAATACAACTTCTTCGTGGTTACAATAATATATGTACTGCTTGTGGAGGCTAGTACAACAAACGGGAAGTAGAATGAAATTAGCTCAGAGACAACCACACCATCGTATGTCCTCGCAACATAAAGCAAGCCTAGTTTGCTAGGTTCATGTTGTTTGTAGGATTGTATGGTTCAGTGGTTTAGTGCGTCGTGAATTTTTCCTATTGGGAAAGAGTGCATCTAAGTTCCTCAAGAAGCTGGGCAAAAGACTCAACAGGGTAACTAGGGACCCCAGGGCAGCTACTTTATATATATATATATATATATATATATATATATATATATATATATATATATATATATATTATGTAGGAAACACTTGACCACTATTATTATTATTATTATTATTATTATTATTATTATTTCCATTAGTAATTTAAAATTGTTCATTCTTCACGTTAGAGGGGATCATTCTAATATAACATTGTGAGCTTGTGTAAATACCTCAAAGGGGAATATCCGCCTGACCGAATGAGCACCATCAATTTTTATTTACGGGAATTAAAAGGCAAATATATTCAGTTACCCTTCACTTACAGAGGGAGTGGACAGTATGCGTGAAACCTTTGATGGTCGTTCCCTCATTGAACGTCAGCACCGAGAGAATAGTAGACAGCCCGTGTGTGAAGCCATTAATGGCTATTGGCCTCGGTGAACGTCAGCAGAGGAAACAGGCAGTAGTTGTGTGAAGCCATTGTTGCCTGCTGTATTATTGAAGGTCAGGAGAGGTGACAGACAATGGCTGACCCCTGACCTCTTGTTAAATATCGTCAACAGGAAGAGTAGAACTACTGTGTAAAACTTTTCCTGATCACTGTCTTGCTGGACATCGCCAGAGGAAACGGCGATGCTTATTCGGTCATAAATGCTTTACAAAAGTGACCGCTGCTTCGGTCATAAATGCTTTACAAAAGCGACCACTGCTTCGGTCATAAATGCTTTACAAAAGCGACCGCTGCTTCGGTCATAAATGCTTTACAAAAGCGACCGCTGCTTCGGTCATAAATGCTTTACAAAAGCGACCGCTGCTTCGGTCATAAATGCTTTACAAAAGCGACCGCTGCTTTGGTCATAAATGCTTTACAAAAGCGACCGCTGCTTCGGTCATAAATTCTTTACAAAAGCGACCGCTGCTTCGGTCATAAATGCTTTACAAAAGCGACCGCTGCTTCGGTCATAAATGCTTTACAAAAGCGACCGCTGCTTCGGTCATAAATTCTTTACAAAAGCGACCGCTGCTTCGGTCATAAATGCTTTACAAAAGCGACCGCTGCTTCGGTCATAAATGCTTTACAAAAGCGACCGCTGATTCAGTCATAAATGCTTTACAAAATTAACAAGTTGAAGAATGAGACACACGTACATCATTTGAGAATGTTTAACGAGTAAACGTTTCGCCACGCAGTGGCTTCATCAGTCAAATACAAAGAGGAATGGCAGAAAAAGAGGAGTTTGAGGTAATCATCGAGGGACTGATTACCTCAAAATCCTTTCTTTCTACCGTTCTTCTTTGTATTGGATTGATGAACCCACTGCGTGCCGAAACGTTTTCTCAAAGATTCCCAAATGTCTCGCAAGTATCTCATTCTTCGACCGCTGCTTCGTATAACGTGTAAGGAGACAGCGGGTGTGCGAAACCTTTAATGAGAGAGCCTCATCTAACGTTAACAGAATTAGTTAACCAGCTAACAGAATTAGTTAACCAGCTGCCTCGTTGAGCGTCAGCAGAGAGCCAACAGTGACTGTGAAACCTTTGATGATCGTTGCACTGTTGAGCGTCAGCAGTGCGTCCCATAGTGGCTCACTCACTGTAATTAAACGGAATAATAATTCGCTTTGTTCGCTTGTGTTGATCACGCGTCACAAGAGATTAGGAATACGTAATGAGGAGATTAGGCATACATAATGAGAGAAAAAGAATTTTTAACACTACAGGAATGGACGTTAATTTTTTTTTTTAGGGGAGGGGGGGGGGGTTATGCACTGATATGACTGAATAAAATCAAAGTCTCGTCAGGTAAACTTGTAACTAATATATTTCATGACACTCTGTTGACATTCAGCTTGGTGTTGGCAATATTTTTTTATTTAATAATATCTTCAGTCCGAATGGGATATAATGTATATATATATTCGTTTTTAGGGTACGTGGAGATGCTGGTGTGTGGGTTTAGTCAAGTGTGTGTTACAGACCAAGCACCGTGGGGTTTAAACTAGCTACTCTCTGTGGTCCTCAAGTCAGGTTCTGTCTCGTCTTTGTTGCGAATTTGCACGTCCTGGCCAGCCAGTCTTATTGTTCCCGTGTTGACTCGCGTGTCACAGTGGTGTTTACAAGGCGTCCCAAAAATTGCTTCGTTTCCTCCCAAGGTTGTTCGCTCAAAGTCTTTATCGAAGTGAAGGGCAGTTTCTGAAGTTGCAAAAACCCTTTGTTAAGCATTTTAAAATTATTAAAATTAATGAATTTGTTCATATTATTGAAAAGTTTAACAATTATTGAATTAAAATTTATAAAGCTAAAAAAATTATTGATGTTATTGCAATTGTTAACACAGACGCAGAGCTTCTTATATACAGAACAATGAAAAGATTAACGGGAAGTCTCTATGTAAATAATGAAATTCGAGAGAGAACGAATACTCATTTAGGTTAATGTCGTACATACCCCTCAAGGGAGGTCCCTTGACGCTGATGAGGGACTCTTGATCTAGGGAACTGGATCTGTGCTCCAGTTCCCTGAATTGAACCCGAGTATCTTAATTCCCCCCTCCCCTACATTCCCGACAGGCGTGGTATAATTCCTACGGGTTTAGTGCTCCGCATGATAATAAATATAATGTACAGAAATATTACAGTACATACTATAGCAGTACTGTAATGATCAGTGTAACACAAAAAGCTACACTGAGAACAAATGTGACATGGGGTGAAATGTTTGCTAATTTTTCGACCTCTACTTACTGAAGAGTCTCATTTGGAGGCCGAAAAAATAGTTCGTACTAAAATCTACGTTTGTCTTTCTACTAGTGGGCTTTTTGTACTATATTATATATATATATATATATATATATATATATATATATATATATATATATATATATATATATATATATATATATATATATATATATATAATATTAGTTCCATCCATACAGATTTACATTTGTATCACATTACTTAGTTAATGTAGATAATACATTAATGATGTATTGTAACCTAATAATATCCCATTTTAAATATTTTTTTTTTAATTCGTATGATACGCTAAACCTTTAAGGATTATACAGTACCTAGGGAATAAAAAGTACTCTGGCTTAAACCAAAGAATAGGTGGATAGATTCAATTCCTTGTATCGAAAGCACTACAGAGTACCTCCCTGGGAGGGAGTTGAAACTCCTCACAATGCCAAAATAGGATTGATTTACACTGATATCTATATTGCGTATCTTTTTTTAGGAAAATTTTTTTTTTATGCTTTAAAAGATCATTATATATTGAAAGACAGCTTGTAAAAATGATAAAATCAGCTAATACTAATTAAAGAATTAGTTCAAATCATAGTCATAACTCACGACACCGTAACAACACGATTGTAAACAAACCACGGAACGGGTTCAAACCCCACCCGTTCCGTGGTTCATAAAAGCCTATACCATAGTAACTAATGCAGCAGGTTAAGTTAATTCTGACGCATTGAACCACCAAACTCTCCTTTGTTTTCATCAGCGTGAAATAATTTAAATCACAGTAGTATATGGCATTTGGTAAGGATATCTCGAGTTTTCTAATTAAACTAAGTCTCGGTTATTGCTATTAATATCGACGTTTCCTGAACCTTACAACTGTTTGTATAATATTGAATGATAAAGTTTTTCTTCTGTACCATCCCACTGTTCATCTTTGTTTTTTCCACTAATATCGCCTGTTTTAATAATTTTCTAATGTTTCAGAAAGTTTGTTTTCATCACCTACCTTGATTTTATCAGAAGGTTTTGCTAGAGAACAATCCGTGTGTTTGTGCCAGGTTCCCTCAGTGTTTAATTAGCCAACTTTTCCTTTGTTGACCACTTTATAAATAAATTCAAACAACTTGTGAAAGAGGAGCAGAATACAGTCGTTAGTGGCTAATACTGATTGTTAGAGGGAAGCAGGACACACACTCGTTGGGAGTTGATACTGTTAGAGGGAGGCAGGACACACTGTCGTTGACAGTTAATACTGATTGTTAGAGGGAAGCAGGACACACTGTTGTTGACAGTTAATACTGATTGTTAGAGGGAAGCAGGACACACTGTTGTTGACAGTTAATACTGATTGTTAGAGGTAGGCAGGACACACTGTTGTTGACAGTTAATACTGAGTGTTAGAGGGAAGAAGGACACACTGTTGTTGGCAGTTGATACTGATTGTTAGAGGGAATCAGGACACACTGTTGTTGATAGTTAATACTGATTGTTGATAAATTAGACATATGCAACACTTGGGTATCTTTATTGAGGAAAACGTTTCGCCACACAGTGGCTTCATCAATCCAATACAAAGTAGAAAGTAGTAAGGAGAGGAGGAGTTTGAGGTAATCAGTCCCTCGGCCTGGAGTCGATGTGTTCAGTCCATCAATCTTGTAGTAAGTACAGCATAGGGCAAAAGTACCACTATGACCCCGCCTCCTCCTGCTTCGCCTCACCTGTCTACAGTATATAAGGAAGTACTTTTGCCCTATGCTGTACTTACTACAAGATTGATGGACTGAACACATCGACTCCAGGCCGAGGGACTGATTACCTCAAACTCCTCCTCTCCTTACTACTTTGTATTGGACTGATGAAGCCACTGTGTGGTGAAACATTTTCCTCAATAAAGATACCCAAGTGTTGCATATGTGTCTAATTTATCAACTTGTCGGATCTCTGAACCATTCATCTACATACTGATTGTCAGAGGGAAGTAGGACACACTGTTGTTGACAGTTAATACTGAGTGTTAGAGGGAAGCAGGACACACTGTTGTTGGCAGTTAATACTGAGTGTTAGAGGGAAGCAGGACACACTGTTGTTGACAGTTAATACTGAGTATTAGAGGGAAGCAGGACACACTGTCGTTGGCAAGTAATACTGTTAGATGGAGGCAGGACACATTATCGTTGGCAGCTGATACTGATTGTTAAAGGGAGGCAGGACACACAACAGTCTTTGGCAATTGATACTGTTAGAGGGAAGAGGGCAACCTGCCGTTGGCAGTTGATACTGATTGTTAGAGGGAAGCAAGACAAACTGCCGTTGGCAGTTGACACTGAGTGTTAGAGGGAAGCAGGAGACAGTCGTGTGTGTTTCAGTGTTTATATTCATTGACAAAAAGATGGGAGATGGTTTAACGAAATATGACTTGCTTCCAGAGGGTCCTGTCTGAGACTTTCTCGTTTTGCTCAAATATCAGCCAAGGGAAGCTGAGCGAGAGAGAAAAATATAAATAAATATTGAGAGCGAGAGATTTAAATTTTTCATTACGTTTTAAAACAAGGTGTCTCTCAGTACGAAATTGCTGTTTTTCCATAAATAATAAAGCAATCAATTTTTCTTGCCCCAAGCCGCACAGATACGAAGCATCGAAGCTGAGGGGTTTACACGAAGTTGATAAAGCTTTCTATAAATTCTACTTAAGAGTTCTGAGCGGCAGGACGATAATGAATTCTTTTTTCTTTACATTCAATATTTGTAACTACGTAGGTCGCAAAATTTAAACCTTTTTTTTTTTATCCATTAAAGTGTTCGTGAATATGCTACCTTTGACGAGTTATTTTTCAGATATATTTTTTTTTTGCAAGTGAGTTGATATGAATAGATTGTGGGTAGCACAAAACCATTTAGAAAAGTACAAATGTTTTGAGATATCGTTTTGTTCAAGTGTTAAGCGAAACGCTGTCTTAATACAGGACTGACTTGCATTTTCTTTTGTTTACACATTTGTCCAGAATATATAAAGTGGTTCTGGTGCACAATAACTTCTCTTATGTGTTATATCAACAGTAACATCCCAGGACATATACATTAACCGATAGGCAAAATATGACAATTTTCTGAGTTTTCATTGCAAAATACCTCACTTGTTTTAATCTTGGGAATTCGAGAGAGAATATAAAAGTTATAGCTATCTGAATGAGACTGAAGGACTGAAGGTCGTGTTTATGTACATTGTGTTGTGCGCATTTATTTTGTGCCTAAATGTGAACGTATTTGGGAAGGAAAGAGAAGTAAAGATGTATAAAATGGTTCAGAAAAATATGAAACAAGAATGGGAGGAGCAGAAAAATAGCGAGTGCTTTGTATTTTCGTCCGTGAGGGAATACGAGGAGCCTCTCCGTACCTACTGAATATATTTCACATATAATAAAACCATCACTTTTCTTAAGTTACAAATATATACTAACTACAACAGCCTGACGTGTTTCTCGCTGTTAAAACATCTCTCTGCATTTGACGCAAACATTAATAAAATTCCCATGTGATCTTACAACCTCACGTGTTATTTTTCACTGTAGATCTTTTATCTCTAATAAGTTACGGTTCACATGGAGAGTAAAACAAACTGGCTTTCTCAATTGAACATGTTGCAATTTATTTTTTCATGTCATACCATTAATATTTATTCCTAAACTATTCTAAATTACTACGTATATTTTACCAATAGCCATTTGTGTTCTAAAGAGTTATGACTTGCAATTTCCCAAGATTTTTCGTGGATTATCCTCTTCTTGTTTCAGGGTTAATAGCAACGACGATAGGGGAGTTTCCTTGAGGTAGGAACTGGGTGTCAGACTGCATCTCATATTCGTGTTTAATCTGTGTTACGCATATTTACAAACTCAAAGGCAAAGCTTAAGTTACGAACTTTCGTTTGATCCTTGAACGAGCGTTGGTACGTTTATTGAAGAGCTTATGGATAAGTTAATCTTATATGTTTGGGGGCTGATGGCCTGATGGCACTCACAGATAACATGCTACCCTGTGTTAGTACTGGTACTCTTCTCTGGAACCCGAAGAGTACTCAGGTACTCAGGTAACGTAGACTCTAATCCCCTCACTTTCTCCTTCCCTTCCTTCCATATCTTCCGGAGTCAACTGGCTGATCATTTTCATTTCTCGCTACTTATTTTCCTGGCCACGAAATTGCTACTTTTCTCAATATTTTCGTACGTAGAAAGTTTGTGAAAGTGGATAGTTTTTTTTAAGCTTGTCAGGCCAGCATTACCTCGTATGAGTTTATAGGTTAATGTTTAGTGTTGAGTGTTTAATGGTGTATGTATATTGTTGTATGTTCAGGAATTCTATTCAGTGTTGCAGATTTAGTATTGTATTTTTAGAGTTGTAAATTTAGTTTTCATATTTGGTGTTTTAAGTCTAAATTTTTTATACGATACTGACGTTAATAATACTAAAATTAAGCGAAAATATCCGAAATATAATGAACATTTTACTATATTCGAGTATTTTTTACACGTATAATGAATACATATTATATTTTTTATGAAAACTGAAATGCCATCCAGCCGAAATGGGCTTGAATTCTTCTTATTTATTATTGTTATAATTGTATGATAGCGTTAAATCAGGTCTGGTCCATGGAAGGGACGAATATCTCCAGTTCCCTGGATCAAAACTGCCTTTCCCTCCTGGAAAAGGGAGGAGGAGGAAGGGGCGATTATTGAAGCCAACTCCAACGAATGTCACGTACAATGGGAAGGGAGGGAGAGGGGGGGAGGGAGTGCCTTGATGATAATGATGATGATGAGCTCTTGATTCAAGGAACTGGAGAAACTCTCCTCTTTCTGATCTACTTCATTGCCCTTGCCGGTTTAACTCTCCCCATAAATACAACAATAATAATTATTATTATTATTATTATTATTGACCCTTGTAGGGTTAGAGCTTCTTTTTGATAATAATAATAGTAATAATAATAATAATAATAATAATAATAATAATAATAATAATAATATTATTATTATTATTATTATTATTATTATGAACAAAAAGTCTAATTTAAGATAATATTTAGAATGTCAGTAACAAGCCAACACACAGCGGAAGTGCCTGAGATACTGGCCCCCGAAATTGATTTCCGAAAGCGTGCGACGCCGCCACTGAGCGTCTCCGGGAAGGAGCATTAAAGAGGAGACTGTAAATTTATATTCCGTTGTGCCCAGCTGGATATATATGTACTGGAACTGGCGTGACTTGTATGTAAAAAGAAGAAGAATGTAGAGGAGATGGAATTTAGAGGCATTCAAACCTTCTTTGGGAAATAAATTGTCGGAAAGTTTGGGAAAGGTGAGAATCCGGGTCTGGGTAATATGGTTAAGAGGGCAAGACGAGGGTACGTATTTGCTCAAATGTAATGAAGCAAATACGAAGGGGAGAGATGTGTTAGACGAAGCTAGAGAAAGAGAGAAATGCCACAGAAGGAAGGCGAGAGCAAGACAGAAATTGTATTAATATTGGTAGAATTACCGTCAATATGTTAAGTTAAAGGACACAAATGCAACTAATGTGACATTTTATTGTGGCAACGTTTCGCTCTCCAGGAGCTTTGTCAAGCCGTTTGACAAAGCTCCTGGAGAGCGAAACGTTGCCACAATAAAATGTCACATTAGTTGCTTTTCTGTCCTTTTACTTTACAAGACAGAAATTGATTTCAAGTTTTAATCGCGATTTTTTTTGTCTCCTAAGTAATTAAAGTGTCACTTTTGCTTCCCTCGTCCCACACATTTTCGAACGACAAGCTAAGAAATTCTCTCTATTGATAACTCTTCCTATAAATTCCAATTAGGAGTTCCCAGCGGTGAAAAAGAAAATGTTGCCATAAAAACTTTTGCAACATAGTGAGTTACTGATTTAAGAAACTGGATTGCCTATTGAAGTATCCTTAACCGTCTTACGCTCGTATGTGATATTTTTTCTTCCTATTAAGAATCCAGTATCTTCTTCCAATTAAGAGGAATGACTTCCTGCTTGAGGAATATCAATGTTTATGTAACAGAACATTACCATCAATCCTGTAGAAAATTTTATAAGGCATATTTTTGTACTGTGAAAATACATTCATCCTCTATTCTGTGCTCATTACAATAAAATTTATAAAGTTATGATTATATTGCAGTTAAATGTTTATACTCTGAAAGATATATATGTACTGAGAGATGTATATCTCTCTGTATGTACTGAGAGATTTATATCTCTCAGTATGTACTGAGAGATGTATATCTCTCAGTACATACACACCAAGAGATACTCGAATACATGCTCCTATGGTAGTGTACAGGTTACCTGCAGTTTTAATGACCCTTGTGAAGTCGATAAGCTTGACAGCCAGCCATCAACCATCCAATAACGTACCGATAGAGAAAGGTATCTGGGTCCCCCCATAAAATTCCCTGCTCCCAATCCCAACTTCTGCTCCAACAGGTTGAATATGATACCCTCCCAAAAAATACTGGTCCTAAAATTGGCGAATAGGAAGCTACACTGCCCAATAACAATGCTGGGCTTCGTTTTACTAAGAAACACAATCCCTGAAAGTTTGTGGCCCACCCAAAGAGGTATTCACAAGTTTACGCTGCGTAGCCTCGCTGTGGTAAAGAAAAAAGACGAAAAAAGTAAGAAGAAGAATAGGGAGAAAGAGGAGTACGAGGAGGCGGAGGAGGAGGATAAGGAGGAGGAAGAAGAGGAGGAGGATAAGGAGGAGGAAGAAGAGGAGGAAAAGACGAAGAATAGAAAGATGAAAAAAAATACACTTGTCATAGCATTTATTAACATTGTATTTATTTATTAATCTAAGAAATAATAATAATAAAAAAAATAATATTTTTATTTATGCAAGTTTTAATAACTGCGTAATTAATTCGTTTCTAAATATTATCAATGAATAAAGGTCAGAAAAACCTTTTAATTCCTCTTCCCTGGCAAGCACCTGAAAGGGAGATCTGAGTGGATACACATGCAGCTCACGGCCATACAGACCGATCTCCCTGGCAACATCCTCCCTGACAGTGGACTCCCTGGCACTAGCCTCATTGGCACCAGTCTGCGTGACACAGGACCCTCCCTCTCCAACCTTGGCACCAGTTTCTCTGTCACGGCCTCCTCACTCATTTTCCCCTTACTCCCATTAAGTGAGCAGAATTCTCTGGCCTACTGGAGCTAAATTCTCATCCCACTAAAAAAATAAATCACTACATTCATTCCTCTGTTGGTGTGAGCGTATGTTTTATATAACTACTCGATCATACAAACGATGTAGAACATTCACAAATATGTTGTGTATTATTAAAAATCTGGGTCCGAATATGTGAAGCAAGAACTTTCACATCGAAAGTAATTTAAAATGCTAAAATCTTCTTAAAGTTCACATGTGAAGAGACTTAGATCATTACCTTGCTCTATAAAATACGCATTTTCCTAAGTAAGACTATCCTCGCCTCACAGTGAGGCGGGAACTTGCGTAACAGAGCGGCGCTTGCGTCAACTTTGAAGTGTATTTTAAAATGAAAATATTTGCTTCCTTAAAAAAAAGCTTCCTTAAAAAAAAAAAGCTTCCTTAAAAAAAAGCTTTCTTAAAAAAAAGCTTTCTTAAAAAAGCTTCCTTAAAAAAAAGCTTCCTTAAAAAAAGCTTCCTTAAAAAAAGCTTCCTTAAAAAAAAGCTTCCTTAAAAAAAAGCTTTCTTAAAAAAAAGCTTTCTTAAAAAAATAAGGTTCACATTCACTTGCTAAATATCGTCTATCGGTTAGATCAGCAAATAAAAAAGTCTCACTGAAATTTTATCCTTAGCATACATGATTTTTTGTTTGTTTCAGTATTAAAATATCCGATAATAAAAAAAGTAACCCCGAAACTCTCTTAACATTGGAAGCGAAGACGTAAATAGATATGAAAAAAAAAACACGTTGTTGAGTAAGCTTTGACGGAGACAACGTTTCGCTCTGTGCAGAGCTTTTCAAGTCATGAGGTAAACATTGCCCCAGTAAATGTTTCCTACGCAATGTAGGAAATTACGCAATCTTAATTCAACCAAAAAATTTTAACTTAACTAATTGTTCTTGCAGGGGTCGAGTAACCGCTCCTGACCCAGCCTTTCAACTCTTGTAGACAGGCTTTAATGAGTCCTAACCTCTGGGGCTTTATCATATCTATACTTGAAACTGTGTACAGTGTTTACCTCCCCGAGTGTTTGTGTATCTCCCCGGATACTTTACGTTGTCAGGGGGAAAATGGACAACGGGCGTACATCAAGTGCTGGTAAACCCAGCGTTAGCAGCACTTACTGGGAGATGAAGACTGCAAGTGCCCGCTGAAGTTATGATAGCACACTTAGCTCCCACGCTCAGCTCTGGTGGGAGGCATGGGTGAGTGTGGGAGGCATGGGTGAGTGTGGGACGCATGGGTGAGTGTGGGTGGCATGGCTGAGTGTAGAATTGTAGCGATGCCCAATGGCAGTATTAATGCAGATGAGCTTATGAATATTACTGAGGTGAGGAGAACTGAGTGGATGATATTGACACTTAAGATGGGAGAGAGAGAGAGAGAGAGAGAGAGAGAGAGAGAGAGAGAGAGAGAGAGAGAGAGAGAGAGAGAGAGAGAAAGAAGAATGAAAATTATAATATACTCTGTGTGTGTATATATATATATATATATATATATATATATATATATATATATATATATATATATACGTTTTGCAATAGTTAATTAGCTTTTAGGCCTATCGACTTAACGAGGGGTCATTAAGGCTGCATGTCATTTGTACATCAGTCAAGAATACTTTAATTGATAAATGGTTTAGAGAACCGACAAGTTGATATATTAGACACAAGTGCAACACTTGCGTATTTTTATTGAGGAAACGTTTCGCCACACAGTGGCTTCATCAGTCCATACAAAGGAGAATAGTGAAGAACAGGAGGAGTTTGAGTAATCAGTCCCTCAGCCTTGAAAAGAATACAACACATGTGCGAAATGGCTTATATACTGTAGACAGGTGAGGTGCAGCAGTCGTAGGTGGTATCACATTTGACAAATCAAAATGTGGAAACTAGGTCATGCCTAAAGGTTAGGCAAGTGAAGAATTCCCTGTCAGACAGAGCAACATCTTGGGATCTTAATACAGAGAATTCTTCACTTGCCTAACCTTTAGTCATGACCTACTTCCACATTTGGATTTGTCAAATGTGATACCACCTACGGCTGCTGTACCTCACCTGTATACAGTATATAAGTCACTTCTTCGCACATATGCTGTATTCTTTTCAAGATTGATGGACTGATTACATCGACTCCAGGCTGAGGGACTGATTACCTCAAACTCCTCCTGTTCTTCACCATTCTCCTTTGTATGGACTGATGAAGCCACTGTGTGGCGAAAGTTTCCTCAATAAAGATACCCAAGTGTTGCATATGTGTCTAATTTATCAATACTTTAATACCCTAAAATATGGAAAACAAACTTATCTTTCAGCGTATATAAACTGAAAAATACACATTTCTTGGTTTATATATTCTTAATTTGGTTTATTTGGTTAAAAGTTTATCGTCTACATTAAGTCGACTATCATTAAATCTCCATGACACCTATACACCATCAGTCAAGAATAATCTAAATGTATGCCCACACTCCTCAAAATACTGTATAAAAAAAAGCATATTCATCAAAAGAGAGAGATATACTCTTCAGAATGTATATCGAGTGTTTTGCGGTGCTCTGTTATCAAAATTATATTGAATGCAAGTCATGAATCATTCAAACCTAGAAGTAAAAAAAAAATCATGCTGCACTGATGACTATTATCCATCCGAAGAAGACCGAAATCTGGCTCAGACTGAAATCTTGCCCAAACTGAAATCTGGCCCAAACTATGCATGTGAAATGAATGCGAGATGAGATCTGTCCTGCTCGCAGCATCCCCAGCTGTAAAGGCAGTGATGTATAACCATAACATCGGTAACTTCATTCCGAAGTCAGAGAGGAAGAGAGAGAGAGAAAGAGTGAGAGAGAGTAAACCAAGAAGGCTTATCGCGTTTACAGGAATCTCTACGCATCACTGGGTGTTTTATATACACTGATGGCGTTGTCTTCGGGCATCTGGAGTTGTCTTTACGCATTTTAAGCGATTCACCAATTTATGGGTTTTTGGACATTCCTTTTTAAGCTTTACACCCGAATCGAATATTTACGAGTTTTTAGAGTTATTGATATACATTTGAGATTTACGTAACTAAAAATTATTCTTTTTTATGAAGAAGATATCCATCCTATCTTATTATTAGTAGTAGTATTATTAATAATCTATATAAATTCATATCTAGTAATCATTAGTTTGCTATTTTTGTTATAATAAACACCACTAAACAAATTATAATCATATTTCACTAGACAACAAAAAAAAAACAATAACAATTAACAGTCATTGTCATTTTGGTTATCGGGTCATCAGTCACTGTTATTAGGCTCGTCAGACCATCAATAATCATCATCCACTAATCATAAAAATTGTCAGTCGCCAAAACATAATTGACGTTTATCAACCAATTGAAGAATATTCTGTCGCTCATCAGCACATTCTTGGTCATTATGACGTTACACAACCAATATCATTAAAATCATTAGGCCGTTAATCATCATCATCAATTATAACCCTAAAAAACTCATCAATCACAAATATTAATTCTTTTTTCATAGGGTAACTTTTTTATTTGTAAAAGTAGTCGACGTGTGAGAGTTTGTAAACAGCCTTCCAAATTGCACTTCCCAGAACTCTTGAAATTTTCCCCCGACTAGAATGGGCCAGGTTCTGGCCGGCTTCCCGGGCTGCTAATGGATTAGAAATAAGGCAAAATAAAATTTAATAGCACCGTCGATTTGTCCTGGAATTTTCCATGAATTTCATTTTGGAATTTTGTTTTAAATAGTATTTGTATTTTCTCGCTGATATGCACATTGGGAAAATCAACGCCATTTGGATTGGTAAATTTTAGTAAACAGGTTTGATGAAGGGGAATTATTTTTATTGATATTATTATTATTATTATTATTATTATTATTATTATTAATTAGTTATTATTATTATTATTATTATTATTATTATTATTATTATTATTATTATTAATTAGTTATTATTATTATTATTATTATTATTATTATTATTATTATTATTATTATTATTATTATTATTATTATTATCACTCTACGTCAATTTCCTCAGGTTTAAATCAAGGAAGTTTAATGTAGCTTCAATTTCTTAATTCAAAAGTCTTCACCGAAATCATTCACCCTCTTATAGGGAGGAATTAATTGATATGATAATTCTTACAAAATGTGTATATCAGGTACGACTAAACACTCACTATTTTTCATAGATTCGTGAAAACAGTTAAACGTAGTGAAGGTCATACGAAGCTGACTCTTCGACAAATGAAGAAATAACCTCAGTACTTAAGGACAAGTCACCAAGGCGAGAAATTTAGGTAGTTTTGAAATTAGGCTGGACGAGCGTATTAGTGGGTGTGAACTGGACTTCCCTCGTGGTTTTAAAATACAAGAGAGCAAACATTAGGACACATTTATTAGCAAACATTTTGCCTGGGACCTACTGGTTCTAAAATTTGCCAATAAGTCTAACACTGTTCTCTTTTTCCTTGAAGATAATAGGCTTTTCGTCGATGCACTGGTGGGGAGAATTGTCAGATAGGCATCGCCCATGGAATCCTTCCACTACGAAAAGGCTTGAAGGTTACGTTAGGTTAGGTAAGAGTTGTCAGGTAACAGGGCAAGTGCACCCTGGTGAGGGTCTCAGTCATACGATGACCCGCCACCGAAGCTTTCTGCCATCTGAAAGAGACCTTCCGTCTGAAGGTAATTGCCAAGTAGATAGATTGAGAAGAGAAACATGTGGAAGTACATTGCTTCTTAGTTTTAAGAGTAGAAGTAATATTGGCTTATAAAGAAACAGTGTATGTGGATGAAACAGAAAAAGTCCGAGGACGAAATACAACATGACTCAGAACATAGAAATACAGTGGAACCCCGGTTAACGAACACCCCGGAAATCGTGCAATTATGTAAGTATAATATTGTAAGTGCTTGTGGAAGTGTATTTTTGGGGGTCTGAAATAGACTAACTCAAATGACATTTTTTCTTAAGGAAGTAAATTCGTTCGGTAATGGCACTTGAGCAGGCTTCTGCAATGATTTTTTTTCGTTAACCGGGGTTCCACTGTACTAGTCTTCTACGTTATGGAACCTTCAATAATATGTTGTAGAGGGAACCTCATATACTTTGTACTATGTTTTGAAGGACCTTTGTTATTAAATTGTGGAGTGAACATTGTAAATTATATTGTGGGGTGAATATTGTATATTATATTGTGGGGTGAATATTGTATATTATATTGTGGGGTGAATATTCTATAATATGCTGCAAAGTGAACCTTCTATATTATGTTGTGGAAGGATTTTTATTAATATATGTTGTGGAGTGAATATCTTATATTATGTTTATATTGTGCTGTGGAGGATTCCTGTTTTATTAAATTATAAAGGAAACGCTATATATTACACTGTAAAGCGACGTTTCTATATTAAGTTGTATAAGGAAATCTCTGCATTGTGCTGGGAAGTGAATATATTGTGTTGTGGAGGGAACATTACGTATTATGTTGTAGAGGGAGTCTCCTTTAATGTTATATTGTTCAGTACTGTCCTTTGCTCACTTGGGGTCATTTACCTCCATGACAAAAACCACTCCCTTGTGACAAAAAACACTCCCTTAAAACCCACCCAAAGTGGTCACGCCACTTAACGTTTCTGACCTCTCTCTTCCTGTCTACCCATCATTTATCGTTGCTGTCTTACTACCCGTCCCTCCCCTCTCAACTCTTGCCACTGATATCATGGTCTAACAAAACAACACCAAAATTCCCATAATGGATAAACCAGTGGATGCTAAACCACGAGTACAAGTCACCGGTAAACCACCTACTGTATAAACATTGATACCCCGACACAGGTTGCTTAACCAGTGAACTGGCCATTACCTGACAAAGATCCGTGTTAGGAGACACTTCCCAGTTTCCTGACGGACAGAACATGCCCCCTCCCTCACGGTAATTCATTACACCTATATAACAGAGGGGAGAAATATGCAATATTCCTCCTACCTCGCTTTCCATTACTTTTTTTTCCCCACAACATGAGTCGAATCACTGCAGTGACTGCATGATGCACATACAATCATACTAACACTATGGTGATAGCATGAATTGAATACATACATAATTCTCATCTCCCTGCTTCCATACCAGCCCATACAATATCACTGTATAATATATTTCCCTTCTCCATTGCAACGTACACGAGAACAATATTTCCGTACTTATTTTTAGAACTTATTTCCTCCTCTCCTGCCATTGTTGTCGTGCTAATATACAGACCCATACAAAATCACATACACTGGTGCATACAGAGGGCAATAAGTTGCGGGTGTGAAGCCCTCTCTTAGTCTGCCCTTTCTTTGTGCATTAATAAAAGTAAAGTATTGAGAAAGGATGTGATAAATAGTTTAAAAACCGACAAGTTGAAGATTGAGACACTTATGCAACATATGGGAATCTTTATTGAAGAAATGTTTCGCCACACAGTGGCTTCATCAGTCCAATACAAAGCAGAAAGGTGTAAGGAGAGGAGGGGTTTGAGGTAATCAGTCCCACAGCCTGGAATCGATGTGTTCAGTCCATAGGTTCAATAAAGTCGTCGTAAGCTCCTCTCTCCTATGAGTGTGCTATTCGTGTATTGTTCCTCTTTGTTCTTTATTGACAGTCTCTGTAGTGAAACTTTTATTACTCTTCATCCCTGACTGAACTTTATTAAGTGTACAAAAAAAAACACAAATACACGGCTTTATACGTATTTTTAAAGTAAGATTTACTCTTAAACATGTTATATCTATCTCACCAGCAACACGAGAAAAATCACACTCTTTAAAAAAAATAATTCCATTGCATTTCCTTGAATTATAACAATTGTGAAAATAGTCGCACAACACAGCCAGACGGTCACACTTTCCATTCACAACGCAACATATAGACGACCACACACATTACGTCTAAATACACACAATTCCGTTTCATAAGAAAATAAATACTCATTAAATTCAAGTACAATAAATCTGAACATATATTCTGCTCCCCTAGCAAGTTATGCGCATAATCACACATTTCTGCTTCCCAACTCCGCATATAGATAGTCATATATTACAGCCAGATAAACACATTTCGGCTTCCCAACTCAAAATACCTATACTAAATACTCACAAGTTTTTTCCTCCCTTAAAGACCGTTCATATTATCAAGTATCTAATTCAAACACATACATTTCCATTACCCTATACAACAGATAATCATACATTACAGCCAAACGTGGACGACATTCACTCTTTGCTCATAACACATGCAGGACCCCCCTCATGCCTTCCCCTTCCTGGAGAATCTAGGATAATCACACATGCAGCTGCGCGTACATAACACGCTCCCCTCCCTTAGCTAATACAATATCCTGGGCCAAAAATAGGGGGTAGAGCTACTGTGTGTGGGGTGCTGTGGCCAGCGGCCTCCGCCTCATATTGAACCATAAACTTGCTCCTCCTGGCCCCTCCCAACCTGCTTACCAAATCAGCCAGTTTCCCCCTCACCCACATCCTCTTGCCCATCCTGTCTACCACTGACGCCTCCCCTCCCTACAAACCCGCCTGTCAGCTCACCCATCACACCCACTCTTCCAGTGGATAGAATCCTCCTCCTTACCCCCTACTATAGAGGATTATGTGCCTGGGTAACAGTGCCTTATGAATAATTTTTGTATTTTTTATTGTTTATTTGGGTTGCGTATATGTCCTTTTATATGCCCTTGCAAATAATTAGAAACAATTGGTATGTTTCCTTACACCTGCCGTTCCTGTTCACCTAGCAGTAAGTAGGTATTTGGGTGTTAGTCGAATGGTGTGGGTGGCATCCTGGGGGACAAGATTGAAGGCCCACAGTGGAAATAAGACAGACAGTCCTCGATGACGTACTGACTTTCTTGGGTTGCCCTAGGTGGCTAACCCGACTTAAAAATCTGTGCAAATTTTATCTTATATACACACATCGAAACACACATGCATAAGTCGATCAATCAGGAATAAGGAGAATGGATCATCTGCATATTTTTCGACTGCCGGAGAGAATTTAAGAAACAACTTTACCAATTACAAAGAGAATAAAGGTATTAAGAAGTACCTAACCACCAGAAGACAAAGAGTAATGGCAAGAGGAAGTATCGGTATGGAAAAAGATATCAAGGATGGTTCCTGAAGGATCTGAGCTAGGACTGTTACTATACTTTATATAAGAAGGATTTTCCAGAGAGACTTAAATCCTGTGTGTCTTTATTTGCAACGACGTTAAGTGAACAAGAGGAAATAAGAACGAGAGAATATAGGGACAAATTAAAGGAAGAGTTTATAAAGGTTGTAAGGGTTTGCAAACATTATCTATTGGATTTAATTTCAAATAAATAAAAGATCGTGTATATCACTGAGGGAGAAAGAAACCAGAGACATTGTACACTTTGAGAGGAGATAAACTATAAATTTCGCTCAAGGAGAAAGCTCTGCGAGTGACCAGCTTCTCGAAAATATCGTCCAAAATCCACAAAACCCAGAGGAGAACGAATATAAGCGACGTTAACAAGCCTTACAACTTCCTTCAGGGAAGTGGGCTCCGTGCTCTACGAGCACGGAGCCCACTCCTGGTGAAGCATGTTCAGAAATTAGAGAAGTTTTGATTTTTACAAGACTAGTCTGACAGCTCAAAGGGCTGAACTATGAGGAGAGACAAGAGAAAGTGAACCTAACTACACAGCGAAGAGAAATTTAAGACAGACTATTCTACGAGTTTCAAGATGCTCTCAGTGCCTACCTGACAGGACATAAAGTACAAGGACAAGACGTTATGATGAAAGCTAGAAACAAAGTTGAGTCACACATATATATTACAAAATATTTCTTGTCTCAAGGTGGTAAGTGAAGCCAACTGGGTGAGAAAGTGTTGGGTGTAAACTCAACACAAAATTTAAAGAACAGGTATGATAGGGCCTAAAAGTCCAGTAACTGAAACTCAACTCCGCCAGAACAACTTGGTAAACGCACACTACAGTGCACACATATACACAATACTTCAATAAAGTCCGCATACACATTCTCAAAACACACACACACATATATATATATATATATATATATATATATACTAAGAACAACACAGATTGAAGAATAATTATTTATTTGGACAACATTTTGCTCTGTGTAGAGTTTTATCAAGTCTTGATAAAGCTCCACACAGAGAGAACTTTTTCCAAATAAGTTTGTTCAGCAACCTGTGTTTTTCTTTTTTGCGGAATACACTTTGAATCGACCTAGTTCTCCCTGATCGCCTTCCCTCCAACACTAAAACTATTATCAGAGCACCCTCAGCCCCACACCAAACACATCATCCTGCAACTCTCCCCTCCCACGCCAGCCAATGTGCACTCCCATTCAAAAAAGGTCACCTCCTACCATACCCACAGTCCCCTAATGTCCGGAATCTATCCTCATTCCCTCATCCCTATACTAAATGTCTCACCGTGCGAACGACAAACACAAACACCACTCACTCCCAACCCCTACTACCACAGTCACCTAAGCTGAATGAGCTCTCCCACTCTTCGATATGAACCCCTACACTCCTACTTCTCAGCTCCTCCACCCATTACTCAATATCCTCCACCACACATAACAGCGACTCACATACCCTCCACGCATAGACTAAATATACCTCTCGTTCCCAACCATCACTTTTATTACTCCTTTCAAAGGCTTGTAGAGCTGAGACTTCAGCTCGTATCTCAGAGCTCTAGAGCTCGAGTCACTGGCCCAGCTGTTCTTGTAGGTTCGCCGGTCTTGTCCCGGCCCGGGTCTTTTCCAGATGGTGACCCGGCACCGACTGGCCCAGCGATTCGTATTGTTACGGTTTTTTTTACACCTCTCCTATTGCTTTGGTCCACCTGGCAGTAAAAATGGAAACCAGATGTTAGTCGACTGCTGTGGGTCACATCCTGGGAAAAGTATTATAAGTGTATTTGAAACTCAAGTCTTGCTGAAAGGTAAAACGAATCCACATAATGCAGTATATCTAATGATACTAATTTAATAAAATGATCTTAATTACGCCAAGGAAGAACGAACACAATACCAATCAAGAAAGAAAACAATTATGCCCATGAAACCAACAGAGAGGAACATAAATAAAGTCAATGACTCACGAAATCATAAAGGCACCATTGTAAACAACTCACCGAACAGAGGGTTCGAACCCTCGGTAGTCCAGACCTCAAATCAGCAGGAAAGTGCTATATACAGATATACATAGTACAGGGAAGTGCTGCGCTACGGAAAAGGGGAACCAGGTGAGGAAAAGAGAAAGTGGTGAACAGAAAGCCACAATACTGTGTCTGGAACAGTCCACCAAAAACTTGTACATAGGAAACCGAAAACTTGACAATGGTCCAGGATGGATCTAAACATCGAAATTTAGTTCCTCTCGTAGGTACGGATTTTTGGTGAAGAGAAAGTGGACTGTACCTCACGCCAAACCGGCCTCCAGAAGCGCCCAAAATAAAACACACACACACACACGCGCGCGCGCGCGCATTCATACAAAATGAAAGGCTGTTTAAAAAAAATGTGGCATTCCAGTATACTCAACAACAAATATATGAAGAGAAGACCTTTGGAAAAAACACTGAAAGGTACAAAAAAAGGATAACAATTCCTCAAATTACATCCAAAACTTCGCAAAATATCGCAAGTAAAACTTGCGATATTGGCTTAAATAGCAACGCACTTCTTGCCGAATATTGCAAGCGAAAATTTGTGTATGCAATAATTTCGCAAAAATAATATTGTGTATGCAATAATTTCGAAAAAAATATTAATTTCATTGTGTTTGTTTATTATTAAATTATTGTAAAATTATATACAATATATTTAGTTGGATTAGGCTAAATTAAATTGCGCTTGTTATAATAAGGTTAGCTTGATAAACTCTACTGAAATTGAACGCTGAGACAGTGAATTGTCCAGTCGGTGTTAGAATGAGCAGCATTTACGAATGGTCTCAAGGATGAATTGATGGGGTCAAGGATGGATTGATGGGGTCAAGGATGGATTGATAGTCAATAATGCATTGATGGAATCAATAATGTATTTATGGAGTCAATGATGGATAGATGGAGTACATATTTACTTAAAGATTCAAGAAGATATGGATGGTGTCTAGAATGTATTTATGGTGTTGAGAATGTAATGATGAATTCAAGGACGTGTTGCTGGACTAAATAAAGTACTGATGAACTATAGAAGGTATTGGTGGACTAAATTAAGTGTTTAAGGACTCGGTAACAGATTGGTGAACTATCATGACGTACTAATGATGTACTATCATGACTTACTGATGATTCAGTGACGAATTGGTGGAATGAAGAACGTATTTATGGACTCAGAGGCGTTATCATAGACTCGAAGACAACCTTAAGGATGGAATCAAGGTCTCTCTAAGGGACTTAAAGGTACATTATAGACTAATCAACCAATGAAGTGCTAATGGATGTATTCAAAAAATGCTCTCACATATTATCACACACACACACACACACACACACACACACACACACACACAGACTTCCAACCTTGTATATTTATAAACGAAATCTTTCCTGCCGTTCCTAGATTACCATTGTTGCGGGAGGAATTACATAGCGATATTTTACCCCAGACTGCCCTAAAGTGTCTTATTCTTCCCCTCGCAATCCACAATTTTCTCGCGGTGGGGATGGGCAGGATAGCAGGCGGTGAGTTGCCATTTCATGCGATATACTCGACACTTAAACCCGGTCTGCTCGCGCCCTCTGTCTCGCTATCTTCTTTATTGCGTTCTACATTATAATGCCTTTTATTACGTTTTATCTCGGATATTATCCTACCCATCATCGCCTTCCTTTATTCTCGCAGACTAAGTTGGTATCGTCCAGTGTTTGATATCCTTATCCTTCCTAAGCTCGCTTTATTCCGTCCACACAGACTAAGCTGGTATCGTGTAATGTTGATATCCTCTGATATGTAATTACGATAAAAATTTATATTTAGCTATTATTATTTTTAAAATTATTATAATTATTATTATTAGAAATAATAGTAGTAGTAACGTTAATAGTAGTAGTAATACAGTAGTAATAGTACTAGTGATAGTAATAGTAGTAGTAATAGTAGTAGTAGTAGTAGTATAGAAGTAATAGCAGTAATAGTAGTAGTAGTAACAGTAATATTAGTAGTAATTGTAATAGTGGTAGTAATAGAAATAGTAGTACTGGTAGTAGTAATAGTAGTTGTAGTAATAGTAATATTAGTAGTAATAGTAGTAGTATAGAGAAGTGACTCAAGGACGCCTTAAGGGAAGGATGAGCGATATCCAAGTGATAAAATAATTGAAATCGAAAAATTATGGAAGAAAATGTTTTCCTACCAAAAAATAGTGCATAATTCTGGCAACAAGTTGATGCAATCTGCATTTTTCTATCATATTTTTAAGTATGTTTATACTAAAAAATAATTTTTTTGTTCTTGCTGTTAGCAAAAGGACTTGTTGGCAATTAATCAGTTTTTTTTGTTACCCCAAAATTGCGATTTTTATGATTGTTTCACTTGAAATACACTGCATGGCAACTTCTGTGAGGAGTAGAGTGGAGAGAGCAGTGGTCTCTCAGTGGCCTTGCAGCCTCTGATAAGCATGGTGGGATGTAGTGCTCTGGAAGGTGGTGTGCCATTACCTAAGATTTGTACACAAACATAATTATCAATATCTCAGGAATAAGTTATTGACATTATAATCCCTCCCATGCAAAGAGTATTTATCATAGCATCATGATTCTTTCGTGGGTTATTGAGGAATGATGGTTCTATTGAATTACAGAGAGAGTTTGCGATGTGTTTTACGGTTTGTTGTTAGTGATTTTTGTTTTCCCAAACAAATTAAAAAAAAAAAACACGTATTTCAACATTTTGTATAATGCAATCTATTGACAGAAAGCTCAAACCGCTCAGTATTTCCATAACCTATCTCTTTGTCTTTCATCTGATTTCAACTGGAACATTGTATGTCTTACCAATTTTGTAGGAGAGGGATTGCCATAAGCTCCATCAAATAGGGCATTATTTCTTTTCTATATAACTATAAGGCAAAACGTCAGTAAAAACTCAGTGTCTATGTTTCAAATCCTGCTTAATTCACAGACAAATTTCCATTGAAATATTTGCATAATAAAAAAAGGTCGATTTTGCTCATCCCCTTTCATGACTTATATAGTGAAACATGGGTGGTTATGACAATAGACTTTCATGAGTTAAATGGTGAAACATGGGTGGTTATGACCATAGACTTTCATGAGTTATATAGTGAAACATGGGTGGTTATGACCATAGACTTTCATGAGTTAAATAGTGAAACATGGGTGGTTATGACCATAGACTTTCATGAGTTAAATAGTGAAACATGGGTGGTTATGACCATAGACTTTCATAAGTTATACTATAACGTAGGGATGTATCGGATGTGAAATATTTAGATATCCGGTATGTGGATGTTTATACGGATGTCTTACTCATTTACGGATGCGAATGCGGATGCGGATGTAAGAAATTGTGTGGATGTTCCGCGGATGTTGATGCGGATGTAAGAAATTGTGCGGATGTTCCGCGGATTTCGGATGCAGATGTATATGCGGATACCTGTTTGCTGTGAAATACGGATGCGGATACGGATGTAAGAAATTGTGTGGATGTTCTGCAGATGCGGATGCGGATGCGAATATCCGATACATCACTACTATAACGGATGTACCTTTGATGAGTTCCGAGAGTTTTTCTACTGGAGCCCAGCCATAGGCCAGGCTTGTCTGGTCAACCAGGCTATTGCTACTGGTGGCCTGCTACCCCATATCCATCACAGCTTGGTTGATCTGGTACCTATATGTCATACACAAGGAGGGGGGGAATGGCACTCACTGGTTTGATCAATTTTGAACTGGTTTGCTTTAGTGTATTATACCAGATTTTCTTTGACGGGAAGGGCTAAAACCGTATGGGCAATGAATGTTGGATCATCCGTCCAGTGATCGCCGCCTGATTATTTAAAAGTCAGATTCTTTTTAGCAGGCTGTATCTTACTGGAACTTGTAAAAGGCTATATCTTACTGGATCTTGAAAAAATATTGTATCTTACTGGAACTTGAAAAAGACTGAATCATACTGGAACTTGGAAAAGGTGAAATGTTGTTTCTTGTCCTATTTTGTCATCTGTCCTGCGTGACTTCCATGACATCCGTCAGCCTGTCATTCATCTCTTTTAGGAGGATGGCGAGACAGGCTTTGCCAATCTCTCAACTCTTGCTGACGTCTCGTTATAGAGACCTTGGGGAAGGGGCGATGGTGGAGTGTTGCCTTGATGCTGGTGAAGATCTCTTGATTCAAGGAAAGTAGGCTACCCTTTCCAACTCACCGGATAAATCTTTAGTACTTAGCAAATCTCTTTCTTCTACTCAAAATAATAGTAATAATAAAAAAATAATAATTTGAAAGTCCTCGTTTTTGGGTGTTCTATAAGTTTAATTCTAATCTTTTCACCAAAATTAATGTTTGTTTTGTTGTACTGGGATGATGTTGGTTGTTATCTAGATACTCAGCAGCATCACTAACTCTAGTGTACTGGGATGATGTTGGTTGTTATCTAGATACTCAACAGCATCACTAACTCTAGTGTACTGGGATGATGTTGGTTGTTATCTAGATACTCAACAGCATCACTAACTCTAGTGTACTGGGATGATGTTGGTTGTTATCTAGATACTCAACAGCATCACTAACTCTAGTGTACTGGAATGATGTTGGTATGATGTTAACTGTAATTGAGATATGTAATTACCTCACTAGCCCTAGGGTGCATGATTTTGATTATCATATAAATATCCGGTAGGGTTCTTAACTCCAGTGACTTCATGTGTAGTACTCAGGAGGATGTTATGTCTGGCCCTTTTGATTTTTCAAGCAGATCTTTTGAACGTTTCTTTACTTTTTTTTTATAAGTTACTCAAAAATTCTCTTGCAATGCCGAAATCGGTAGATGGCGAAAACCAACAAATAGTGAATGAAAAACACATAAACAGTCTAAGTCTTTTATTTAACTGCGTTCCATCCGCTATGGGGATTTCTTAGATACTCGACAAAAATCGAAGGCGGGCGAAACGTCTCTAAAAAATAAGCCTTACTAATTTTTCCCTTGCTGTAGTGTGATGTTTTTGGAATCTTGAGTCTCAAAATTGTTTACATAGTTTTCATCTCCCATTTTTTACCATCGAAATCAGGTTTAATTCATGAATGGTGTCGCCACCTTGGGTTGATTTTTTTTTCGCCGTGCCGTTTTCGAAATGAATATCAGCTTCCCTTTTCATTTTGTGGTACCATGACCGTCCTGCACACTTCCTTTGTTTATTGTGCTGTATGTTCTCCATAACCTTTATTATCATGCTCCCTTCTTCATGACTTTTGCTTCCCCCCACATTGTTTATCAATCTGTTAAGCACATCTGGGATGGATCTCTCTGGAGGTTACTATTTTAGTGTGTAAATGAAGACTAAAAGTTACAGCACTGTGGTTGGGACAATTAAAGAATAACTCATTCATTTGAGAGGAAATGCAGACAACGTTTTTAGAATTTATGGGTAAAGTAATTCCCGAAATACCCCGGCATGATAGTGGCTTTCTTTGTACCAATCAAATTATAAAAGTAAATACACATTGTAACCTTTGCAAAGAAATAAACTGGTTTTGTTTGATTTCATATAAATACATTTACAACAGTTATTACAACCAGTTTCTTCAAATACTGTCATTAATAGTTTTTGTTTTTATTTTAATATTATTATGATTAAAATAATTATTGTTAAAAATATGAACCTCGACCACTTCAACGCCTGCTAATTAATACCACCATCTGCCAATTTCCTACCCATTTCAGTGTTCTGAAAAATATCTCATTTCTAAAAAGTTTTCCAATTGTCAGTCAGATTATTGGCCTTCCCATCCCCGCCTCCTCGATGCTAGTCAGACAAAAACACAGAGTGATTGCCTGTTCTCATGGGGTCTACCTGGAGGTCGTTCCGGGGGTCAACGCCCCCGCGGCCCAGTCCTCGACCACGCCTCCCGGTGGATCAGGGCTTAATCAACCAGCTGTTACTGTTGGCCGCACGCAATCCAATGTACGAACCACAGCCTGGATGATCGGGCACTGACTTTATGTATCCGTCTAGTTTCCTCATGATGGCAGCCAGGGGTCTATTGGTAATTCTTGTTGTGTGTGATGGGAGGTTGTTGAACAGTCTTGGGCCCCGGAAACTTATTGTGTTTAAGTTAAAAAAATAATTTCTAGTCTTGATGGATCATTATTTCCTTTCGCTGAACTTTACGCTAAACGTTTTTTTTCTCTTAGAATAAAATTCATATATTTTATTTTTTTGTTTGAATTTATAACATAAGATCATTTTTTCACAAATACTTTATATATAAAAACTAATAAAAAACAAATTTATACTATATTTGTAGTAAGGTTTAGTGAGTTTTAAATAACCTTAACGTTTTTTATAAAAAAGTTTTTACTCATTAAGTTTCATTATAAACTTAGTAAGCAAACTTATTGTTGATTTATTATTTTTTGTTAGCTATTCTGGACAATAACCTATTAACATTTCTGGTAATATTTCCGGCCACATAATATTCCTCTCCTTCGACAGACAGCCAGTCACTGAAACCAGTCCAGCCACTCAAGCAGCTAGCCAATCACTGAAACCAATTCAGCTAATAAGACAGCTAGTCACTGAAACCAATCCAGCCAGCTAATCATTCAAGTTAATCATTCAAGCCATTGAGCCAATCGACTACTCTTTTTTTCACGCTAATCATGCAAACTAGTTATCTAACCAATCATTTAAGCAAAATCAGCAAGCCAGCTAATCATTTAAGCCAGCCAGCCAGCCAATCAGTCACTAAGCCAGCAAGCCAGTCAGCTAGTCAATCATATAAGCTAGTAAAATAAGCCATCAGGTCAGTTAGCAAGCCTGCCCAAAGATAGCTTCGACACCATGACATCCTCATACAGAGCTCTGTGTTAACTATGAGCACTCTCACATAGTGTAAATAGGTGCCTAGGCCAGTGACATCCTTTAATAATTAAAGTGTGAACATTTATCGTCATTCTGACATCCTGCCTGTTTGTGTGTATGTCGGTGGGAGTGTTTAAGTGGGTGGTTGTATTTGCGTATTCTCACTTATTTTATATGATTTAACATTTTAGATTAAAATATCAGAGACTTACATTGATAGTGTAAATATGATGTTTGTGTAAATATATAAATATGATATGTAAATATGGGGAAGAGGAGAAGAATTCTTCCCTCGTAAGCCATGCGTGTCATAAGAGGCGACTAAATGGCCGGGAGCAAGGGGTTAGTAACCCCTTCTCCTGTATAAATTACTGAATGAAAAAGAAGAAAAGTTTACGTTTTTTCGGTGGGAGACTGCCAGTGTGTAAAAAAAATGCCAATTTATTTTTGTTTAGAAGTTAAGGAGTTCATGGCGATTTTTTGAGTTCTTCTTTACTTTTAGAGTTCCTCGTAGTGATGGAGGCTCTATCCTCCATCCGCTAATTGCAACTCAAACTCTGATCAATACACAAATAACCCGCACATAGGACCATTTACAAGTCACACAGTGTGCCTTGTAAAGGGTCTAAGTCAGACCGAAATGTCGTAATAAGTTTCTCTCTTTTATATGCGGGTTATTTGTTTTTCGCTCCAGTCACAGTATTGTGCGTTTTCGTTCTTTCTTCAAACCCTGATT
The DNA here is from genome assembly GCA_009830355.1 of Cherax destructor. Taxonomy (NCBI): domain Eukaryota; kingdom Metazoa; phylum Arthropoda; class Malacostraca; order Decapoda; family Parastacidae; genus Cherax; species Cherax destructor. The sequence goes on along the minus strand of WNWK01000339.1, from coordinate 30,008 downwards.
AGTCAGAAGAAAAATATAGTGAAGAGCATGGTGTCAGATATGGGGGTGTTCCGGCTGAGGGCTGCTGCTGCACGCTCATCGTGGGAGAAGCAGCAAGGGCAGACACCAGTGGCCAATCTTCACAGGAAACCCGTGGCAATATTTCTCGCTGAGGAGGTGCCCCACCTTTTGTCAGGATCTCCGGGAACGAGTTTATCTCTCGAGGCGATCACCACCAACGCTGGCGCCGAGGAAAGGGAAGGGGGAAGGGGATGAAAGGGAGAAAATCGGGTAGAGGGGAAAGGATAAAAGAGTTTTGCAGAGGAGGGACTGGAAAAGGAAATGCTGAGGTTGAAAAAAAACGGGGAGAGCTGAGAACTCCTAGGGATGTTTACGCGTGTGCAAGCGTCCCATGAAGCTGGTGATCATATATTGTTACTGCAAGACTGAATCGGAAGTCAGCAATATGGGAAAACACTGATACCATAAGAAAGGAGGAACACTGCAGCAGGCCTACTGGCTTATACTTGACAGGTATAACAGAAGACATTTTATTCTAAATACAAAATAACAGACAAATGGACAATTGGAGACCTGGTCTATACTGAGGACAACTGATTACTGGATAATGAAAGATCTAGCTGTTTATACCGAGGTTATGGCTGAGATACCACAAGACTGTCTGAGCTATTACTACACCTCTATCAACAGCTACTAAAAGAATAAAGCAAAAACTCTCTCTCTCCAGCCCCCGACTCTTGCTGTCTAAACTACTGGTGTAGCTCTTGTCTAGACAGATAGCTGAGGCCATAAGAGTAAAGCAGAAGGCTCCCTAGCTACTCTCCTCCGGCCTGCATGAAATACGCCACACTGAACAGAAATACGTTAATAAAATTTTAGTGGAACTCTGGAGGTATTAAGGTCTACATAATATATATATGTCGTGAAGAATAGGTAAAACTGGTTAATTAGCAAAAACTCCTTTAAAATAAGGTCCTTTCTCAAATTTTATCTTTTACATTTAAAGATACATTTTTTTAATTTATGTTAATGTAAAACTTAATAATTTTGTACCAAAATGACCTTAAAAAACTTACCTAACCTTATTATAACAAGCGCAATTTAATTTAGCCTAATCCACCTAAATATATTTTAGACAAGTTTACAATAATTTAATAATAAACAAACACAGTGAAATATATTTTTTCGTTAGGTTCAAAATGATTTTCGCTTGCCTTATTCGGCAAGAAGAGCGTTGCTATTTAAGCCAAAAATCACAAGTTTTACCTATTCGGCACCACACACACACATATACACACACACACACACACACACACACACACACACACACACAAACACACACACACACACACACATATATATATATATATATATATATATATATATATATATATATATATATATATATATATATATATATATATATATATATCGTGCCGATTAGGTAAAACTGGCCAATTAGCAAGAACTCATCTAAAATTAAGTCCTTTCTAAAATTTTCTCTTATACGTTTAAAGATATTTTTTTTATTTATGTTAATGTAAGAATTTCTAATTTTGTACCAAGAGAAACTTTGAAAACCTACCTAACCTTATTACAACAAGCGCAATTTATTTTAGCCTAACCCAACTAAATATATTTTAGATACGTTAACATTAATTTAATAATAAACAAACACACTGAAATATATTTTTCCGTTAGGTTCAGAATGATTGTTGCGAATTTATTGCATACACAAATTTTCACTTGCCTTATATGGCAAGGTGAGCGTTGCTATTTAAGCCAAAATCGCAAGTTTTACCTAATCGGCACGACATATATATATATATATATATATATATATATATATATATATATATATATATATATATATATATATATATATATATATATATATTGTCTGGCACCTCTGCCAGAGAGAGGCTGTGGGCATCTTGCTCTGGGGTTTTGGCACAATATCGTCCAATTAAGAACACCTACCAGGATTATCATCAACAGGCTGGTGTGTAAATATCTGCAGCTGGTGTTGGAAAGGGCTACAAGACTCTGCATTTCCTCTCCCCCTTCAGAATCAAGAAAAGTGTTGTGTATGTGAAGTCAGTGAGGTCACATAACGGTCACCTATGGGTAGGAGAGGTCGGTGAGAGGAAGCCACATGGAGGAGGAAGTGCAGGTTGAGGGGTAAAACTATGTCCCTCCCCCTTCCCCAAACAGGAGGGCATACACCGTGTGTTCTTGTTATGATAATGGAGTGTTTGTTCACCGTGTGTTTAGTGTATATAGTGTATAGTGCATAGTATGTGCTTAGCATGCTCATGGTATGCTCATAGCATGTGTAGTGTATAGCGGTGTGTCGTTTATAGTGGGGGGCTGTGCACAGAGCATAGTGGTGTATAGTGACGTGTCGTGGGAGGCAGTGACTGCCCTTCTCCGTCAGGCCTGCAGGCCTGTACCTCCACACCTCCCCCTACACCACCGCCCACCATAAGGACGGGAGACCCCTTTCCTCCCCCCACCATCACCATGAACCACATATGGTATGTGCCATGTGCATTTTCCCTCCAGCCCCCCGGGCTTACCACACAGTTTGAGGTATGGCAGATGATGCAGCCGGCAGCCACAAAGCCAGGGAAACAGTGCACCCAACAATGAAAGAAGAGGCACATGTCAGGTGTGGGGAGAGTTTCGAGCACGCAATAGGGATGGCTTTATTTGTGCACACTATGGATGTGTGGGATCACATAGACCCCCAGCAGAGAGCAGCCCACAGCCTCCACAGGCAGATCAAATCCACTACTAGCAGTACCCTATCCCACATTCCTAAAGGGGCTCGCCCATATGCAGCAGGGAAATTCACAGACCTTATTAAGCAGGTGAATGGAGGTTCCACCAACTTATCAGCCCGAGGCACCATTAAAGCATGGCGCAACTTACTCCTGTTGGGCAATGTCTGTCTTGCAGTTCCTGAAAGACGAGGTAAACTGCTTACCACATCAGTCATCAAGGCAGTGCACAACTACCCAAGAACGGATAATTGTGTCCCTCTGCCTCATCATCACACGAATCACAGAGGTAGACTCAAGAAAAATTCCACTGAAACGAGAAAATTTGCGCACAGGTTAGCAAAAAAATCGACGAAGGTAACACAGTAGGAGCAATTAGAATAATCACAAGTGACGACACTGTAGCTCCCAAAGATGAGACCACAGCTCAAGCACTAAGAGACAATTAATTTTGCCAGAATCAGAAGTCTATAAGGCGATAGTGTCATTTCCAGCAGGATCTGCAGGAGGTTATACTGGAATTCGACCACAGCACCTCAAAGAGATGACAAATCCAGTACTCTGCGCATCTGCATCAATTCTTCTCACCGAGTTAACAACTTTCGTCAACAACTGCCTGGCTGGGCGAATCCCAGAATAAATTAAACCTTTCTTTTTTGGAGCCTCATTGTGCGCTTTGAAGAAGAAGGATGGGGGAATCAGACCCATTGCTGTTGGTAACACCCTTCGCCGTCTAGTTGCCAAAGCAGCAGTAAGAAACATTCGCCTAGAAGCTACCAGTTTACTCCAGCCACTCCAACTGGGCTTTGGGGTCTCTCAAGGCAGTGAAGCCGCAACTCATGCGGCAAGGGCCTACATCAGGGACCTACCAGAAGACAAGGCCGTAGTCAAACTTGGTTTTAGAAATGCCTTCAATATGGTGAAGAGAGATGTGGTTCCCCAGTCTTTTTCCATTCATTTCAGCTAGCTACAGCAAACCCTCAACTCTTTTGTTTGGAGAACATGAAAATCCCTCATCAGAGGGTGTTCACTCCACTTCTCTTCTGCTTGGCAGTAAGAGAACTAACTTCCAGCCTACGCAGCGAGCTCAACATCTGGTACCTAGATGATGGCACTCTGGCAGGTACTGAAGAGTCCCTGTTAGAGGACCTACAACTGGTGAAGACACAGGGAGAAGACATGGGGCTCATCCTCAATCCCTCCAAGTGTGAAATCCTCACAATGAATCAGGAAATAATTAATGCTGTGCGAACAATCCTCCTGGAAGTCTCTACTACCACTCTGTCCAACAGTACCCTCTTGGGAGCACCGCTGGGTCACCAGGCCATCAACACGGTCCTCAAGGACAAATTGAATGACCTGAAGAGAATGGAGGAAACAATAAGCAATCTTGATGCCCATGAAGCCCTGTATTTCCTCACAATGTGTCTTACTATGCCAAGACTCACTTACTTCCTGAGGTGCGCACCCTCTTTTGACAACCCAACACTCGATGAATATGACGCACAACTGAGATCAATTTTTAAGAAGGCACTGAATCTGTCACTAGAGGATAGGCAATGGGATCAGGCTTTACCTGCTTTTCTGTCATCGTGTTTGGCTTCCAGTGGATTAGTCAAGAAGATCGTCCCCGAATGCTTGAGAGACGCGGTAGGAGCTCAAGACCCCAGGTTCACTGAAGCAGCAATGCGGTGGGACACCCTTGCAGACTCCTCCAGTAGTCCAGCTCCTCCAAAAGAGCACAAACAGTCCCATTGGGACAAACCGATCATGAAAAAAATCGCCAACAAAATGCTCACCAATACTTCAGGAAGGACAAAGCTCGTCTCCTAACGGTGAAGGCACCACACTCAGATTTCCTTCTAGCTGTTCCCAATTCCTACCTGGGCACTCGACTCGACCCACAGGCCATTCGGATAGTGTTACTCATTGCCTAGCCGCCCCAATCCTCACCGAACATAGGTGTATTTGCGGCAGGGATGTGTGTCACACATCAGAAGGAAAGTATGCCAGACATGAGGAGGTCAACGACATCATAAAGAGAAGCCTCGCCACAGCCCGTTGCCCAAGTGCAGAGGTCTGACAGAAGTCAAAAGCGTCCTGATGGAGCCACTATGCTACACTGGAAGGATGGAAAGCAGATTGCCTGGGACTACACCTGTACCGCCACATTGGCAGACACCTACTTGCCATACTCCGTAGCTGAAGGGGGTGGAGCTGCCAGCCACAGAGAGACCCAGAAGACCTGCAAATATGAAGGCCTTCCGCCTTGCTATAATTTCATCCCAATAGGGTTGGAGACCCTTGGAGCATGGGGCAAGTGTGCTCTAAAGTTCCTCAAAGAGCTGTTTGAAAAACTCATCATAGAAACCAAGGACCAGAGGGCGGCCAGCTTCCTCTTTCAGAGACTCAGAGTTGCGATCCAGAGAGGAAATGCCTGCAGCATTCTGGGCACGCAGCCCACTGCCGGAGAACTGGACGAAGTATTCGAGATGTAGCTCTGAGTTATCTATTTTGTTTTACTCCCTATTGTATTTTTGTCAATGTATTTTGTCTTTAAATAAAGCATATATAAAATATAGGGGGTGGTAGGAGAAAATTTTCAAACAGCTTCAGGGAGAACCTTGAGTTTTTCCTGGAGCAAGTTTATTCTTTATATATATATATATATATATATATATATATATATATATATATATATATATATATATATATATATATATATATATATATATATATGCGTTTTGAAGTGTGTAAAAATGCTATTATCATTATCTATAATGATATTCTCACTGTTTTTAGTTTTGCTTTACCGTGTTCCTCCTACGCTCATCTACTTAAATTAGGCAACTATAAATACCAGAGCAGAAAGCATGCAATTAATGGTTGCATTTACAACCCTTCTGACTATAAATTCGATATTATTACACTCATTACTTCTGCATAATTTTACATAATTTTGCTAATAATATCTTAGCTAACAATGGTCTTTAAATAAGATGAACCTTGGAAAATTCTTTAATGTGTTTCCACTGTTATAAGAAGACACCATAAAAACTGGTCATGAAAAATTAAAAATGGTTGCAATCATAAATATCCTCGCAAGTTTATATATATTATGTACCATGAGGGGAGTGTAGCGGTGAATATACACTGAAAGTTGACTTTAATTCTAATTTTGGGAATTAAAGTATCCATGACAGGTATAAAGCCTTAAGAATCCACGTGTACTCGATAGGCTTTGTACTAAATACCCCTCAAAGGAGGTTCCTTGATGCTGGTGAGGTGCTCTTGATCTAGGGAATTGTATCTGTGCTCCAGTTCCCTAAATTAAGCCTGAATACCTTCCATTCCCTCCCCCACAGGCGCTGTATAATTATACGGGTTTAGCGCTCCCCATTTTAATAATAATAATAATAATTTGAACTGAATAAACCTTCCAATTATATCTTGCTACAGTGTATACGCAATGAGACAAGTGTGTCTCTCGGTGAATATACAGCAAAAAGAGTATATACGTGGGTATATACTACAGCAAAAATTGTGTATATGTGGGTATATACACCGAGAGATGTGTATTTCTCGATGTACGAGTATATACGCTGAGAGTTTGTTTGAATCCTTTATTTTAAAGCATCCTTGACTAGTAGTGTATAAGTAAATGCAATCTTGTCTCTCTGAGATCTGTGCGTCTAAAGGTGTGTGTATTTCTTAGCGTGATGAATAAGACACTTGTGCAACACATGGGTATCTATATTGTTGAAATGTTTCGCCCGTGCAACAGGCTTCGTCAGTCAATTGCAGGAGAATGCAACACTGGAGGGAGCAGAAGAAATTTTGATGTGGTCAGTCCGTCAACAATATATTCCTTGTTTTATACACACACATAGAAATATATATTTCTCAATTTTGACTGGTGGTGTACATGCGTCATGTAGTCGATAGATATTAAAATTAAGAAACCATCCAACCTTCTCTTGGCATATCGAATGTACAACAATTGCCGGGTGTATCTTAATTATTCATTCATACCCCTTCCATTCTTTTTTCTTCATCTCTTCCGCTTCCTCCTTTCCCTCCTGCTCCTATATCCCCGCCCTTCATACCTCACTATGCATTAAATGGAATATAGGCAACGCAAAAGCAGTCGAACTTCTGACATAAACAAAATATCAGTCAAATGTCAGGTTGTCGATATTTTTGTGTTCGCTGGAAATGTTTGTGGCCTGGGCGCGCGTGGGGTAACATTTTTGTGTTCGCTGGAAATGTTTGGCGCCTGTGCGCTCTTGGGGGTAAATTAACCTTCGAACTGATCGACTAGTTGACTGGTAGTGGAACGAGAGGGAGTTTCGATTTCTGTTATGTTGCGCCTCTGAACGTGTTAATTAACCTACTATTGAATGGGACGTATATAAGGCTTAGCAAATTTGATCTCTCCGTTGATGTGATATATTTCTCTCAATGTGTTCTCTTCTATGAGTAAAGCCGCCACGGGATCCGAAATTACGTACTTCCAACAAGAGCGAAGAAAAGGACGGCGTTTCGCTCTGTATGTAGCGTCATTACTTGCTACAGCTCTTCACCGAGCTAAACGTTGTTCTTTTAAAAACTTGTTTTACAAGTGTATTTTTTCACTAAAATTGTCACTGTTTACATAATGACTATGTATAAATATACTTGTTGTCCCGAGTCATCCAGCAGTAAAAAATACCTGGGTGTTCTCCCAAAACTGTAGGTGTCATCTTGAGGTTACCTGGAGTTTACCTGAGAGAGTTCCAGGGCTCAACGCCCCTGCGGCCCGGTCTGTGACCAGGCCTCATGTAGGATCAGAGCCTGATCAACCAGGCTGTTACTGCTGGCCGCACGCAGTCCAACGTACGAACCACAGCCTGGCTGGTCAGGCACCGACTTTAGGTGCCTGTCCAGTGCCTGCTTGAAGACAGCCAGGGGTCCATTGGTAATCCCCTTATGTATGCTGGGAGGTGGTGGTATTATCAATGGCAATGAGCTTCAGAATGATCGCAGCTAGTAAATTCATCGACGAATTAAAGACAAAAAAGACTTCATTTCACAACGAAGTAGGCAGCCTGGAGGTTAAATTTCGCTCAGTGATGACTTCGAAGGACGACTTAGTGGACCTCCGAAGATAGCTTTGAAATCTACATGGTAAGGGCTACTGATATAATGAATGGGACCTTCTCATTATATTCTGATTACCTTCCATTTCCCAGCCACTGTATGGCCTTAATGCGTTTAGAACTTCATCATGGATATACAAATAATCGATAGTAATATCTACAAAAATTGGACGTTTGAGGCGAAGATACTTACGTATAATGCATACACAATATTCGGGATGGAATACCCAATAGTCTTCAACTTCTGGACAAAGTAGATGATCTCTCAAGTTGACACTTCTTGAATCTCGACATATGTTGGATGAACTTGACATTTCAGCACATCATCAACACCGGTGACACATCGCTGAAGTTACTGCTATGCATATAAGGCCGGTGCTTCCAATGTTGCATACTTGGACGAACTTCGTGGACAGCCAGGAGACATTTATTATACCAGAAGCCAGGAAACTATCAGCATATTCATTTTGGTTGAACGTCTCTTAAGGATATAATTACAGTATATGAACGGTCATTGATTCCCTACTGGATCACGTTTGGAACATGATTTCAAAATAAATAAACATTCAAGAAATCACGTCATTTGACGTAATATGAGTTCTAATTCACAGATGGGTAGAAGTTTATCATTCACTATAAAAATGCTTTTAATTGGGCCATTTTTTATTATATATTCCGAAAAAGAATAACAAGTGTTGGCGTATAGAACATTTGAAGGACCACCTTTTAATAATTATGTAGAGCCTTTGTAAAAGAATAAGAGTGACAAGGACAAGTCGTGTGAGAAACTGCTTTAGATCCTGTCTATAAACATTGGATCAGGTTCGTAAAATAGTAGGTTCTCTCCTCCCTCTCCACTTCATTACTCACGTACTGCTAGCATGATAAGATATGCTTATTAAGCAAATATGTTATGATAAAAAATATGCATGGAATCTTTACATTAAAGAAAGATGTCGAACATTGGTATATTTAAATTAATGATATTAATGCTATTACTTCCTTACAATATTAATAATTCATGTATAACCAGAACACTGGGCCTACGCGGATTACCTGCAGCCTATAGAGCCCAAATATTATCAATTGGCATCAAGATACTATGTGAGATGTAGATAGAGGATTATATTATTTAGGGGCTATCTAGTACATGTAACACTCAACATCATTAATTCTGTGACCTGCTGTGTACTGGAGCTCAACTGTAATAAAAATTCTGCTGGATACTAATTTCCCAGAGGTATCAGGAAGCAGCCTCTGGTATTCTTGATAAATTAATTTTTTTTCATTTCAAATATTCATTATTTGACATTTCTGAACTGACTTTTCTTCTAGAGGTCTTCACCTTGAAGACAAAGAAATGTTTATCTATTCTTGCATGTCAGTTGCTACTGAGTTTCACTCAATTTCACTCCATAGAGTCTCCTTATATGTTAAAGAGTCCATGCTGCTTGAGCACCTACAATGCTTTGAATATCCTGAAAGTTTCTTTGAGATAGCATTCTCTGATTACTAAGGAAAACAATAGTTTGAATATTTCTTACAGTATTTAAACTTCAGTGAAAGTAATAAAGTAGTTGCATTGTGATCATCCTCTTCAGTTAAACTTCATCCTTTATTCAGTTTCAGAAACCTGAATTAACCAGAGTATTTATTATTATTTTTTATTAACACTTCGGCCGTTTCCCACTAAGGTAGGTTGGTCCGTAAAAGAAAAACTTTCATCATCATTCACTCCATCACTGTCTTGCTAGAGGCGCGCTTACACTACAGTTATAAAACTGCAACATTAACACCCCTCCTTCAGAGGAGTGCTAATTAATGTTGCAGTTTATATATATATATATATATATATATATATATATATATATATATATATATATATATATATAAACTATATTTCAAGACAAAATACAATGGGGAGTAAAACAACATATATATATATATATATATATATATATATATATATATATATATATATATATATATTTGTGTGTATGTATATATATGGGTTGTCTATCCATTTTGTCTGTGTTAATCATTATTATATCCAGGTTGTATAACTTAATACAACACAGGGGTATAATTAAAACACTGAAAGGTAATTATTAAATGCAACACATGGAGCACACTAAAAAATAACAGGAAACACAATGTGAGAAAAACAAATACGAATAATTAAAATTAGGAATTACAAAATGTATTAAAAAAATATATACCTAAAGCAAGAAAGTAATGAAAATTGAAAAACACTTAAGCAGGCGAAACACTACACTCGTAAAAATGTTTCCTCATGTATATATAGTCAAGCAAAACACAGATCCAAAACATGTACACACACACACCACACACACACACACACAAGAGATACGATAACGCTCATGAAGCAGGAGAGTGTGGACCTAGTAGCGACCAGCGAAGAGGCGGGGCCAGGAGCTGTGACTCGGCCCCTGCAACCACAATTAACCCCCTCTGAAAACAAAATAGATGCCCAAACATTCGAATAAAATACACTAAGTGTGAATATAATGACTAAATGTGTAGAATACGCTTATAGTGGGACTTTATAAAGTTCTACGCAGAGCGAAACGTGCAAATAAATGCATGTTCTGCAAATCATATCTTTGTCTTGATGCTTTTCGAGCAACACTACATTTCTTCTAAAATAATAAGATTTTCTCAAACGATCTCCCAAACATACGTTACCAAACAAACCCAAACAAGCCCTCATTCTCAAACAAATCAGTAAAGTAATCAACTCAATGTACACTAAAAAAGATCACAACGAATTCTAAAGCAAACAAGAATTTTAGAAAGAGTAAATTTTTTTCCTGTGGGATTAATGAACTATCGAGGGAAGAAGGCAAACAAGAGCAGGAAAACAGTGGCTATCCGAGCGATGATAATCACGAAGAGAAGGATAGGAGGATAGAGGTGGAGAGGGAGGGAAGGATGGTGATGGATAATGACACGAGGATGGTGGACAGGGCCGGGAGGATCGCTAATGTCGACGGGGGTGGTGGTAGGGAGGGTGGTACAGACTACGAGGTGGTGATAACTAGGATTATACAGACGATAGGGTGGTGATAGGGAGAATGATACAAATGGCGGGATAGTTTTTATACTTATGCAGAGAACTAAAATTATATTCGACATTCTCTTTATTTAATATTAGTTTAGCTAAGTAATCACCTTTATCATGCTCCAGAAGGACACTGTAAGAGGGTATCTACAAAGTTCTACTTCTATCTCTTTCACAATAATTTTCGTATATCTGTGTCTGGCATCATACAAAAGCTTCTAACATTCAGATCTCAGATTATTTAGAGCAAGAAATGAGAATAAGGATTCGGAAACAATTAAAATGTCTGTAGTTGTAGCTTGTATAAGCTTGAGAACAATAAGGATAGCAAGCAGCTTAGTTTGCAAGACAGAACCTCAGTTAGTAATTCCAGTACTTATTGTACCGTAGTACCATCAGGTTAGTTTACGAAAACACTGTATCCCGGCCTCTCAATGTCAGATTTCAAGGAATCATCTGCGTAGATCAGAGATGGCCAGACCTGAGTGAGACGAAATCTTCTTTCTTTAAAGTTCTTCCTATTCAGTGTGTGTGTGTGTGTGTGTGTGTGTGTGTGTGTGTGTGTGTGTGTGTGTGTGTAAATGCATAAGCACAGAGAGAAAAAACTGAGAGAGAGAGAGACAGAGACAGATGGGGGGGGGGGGGTGAAATAACCAAGAATAAAACGAAATGATTATATAAGCATATTACCAAGTGCACATACATATATTGTCATTTTATTTTTGCCTAGAAAAACATATTTTGAATATGCTGGTCGTCGTAGGTTCAACTGATGACAACATCCTCCAAGAAACCCCAAAAGAAGTTCTAACATAAAAAAAAATAGAAGATTTTACAAAAGAAAATAAGGTTGCTGAACTACTCATCAAATATCACTCAAAAGAAAAAGGAAATTTCACTCCGAGAAATTGCAGATATAAAGAATAAACACTCGTACCATACAGAAGAAAGGAACAAAAAATTATTCATGAAAGTACTTTACATATGTATTAAGTAATACGTAAAAATATCTTCGTGAATCGGCCCTCAACTCAAAGGAGATTCATGCACAGATGATGCAAAAGAAATCAGCGAAATATTGAAAAAACTGTAAGTATCAGTATTCAGCAATCCAATCAACAAAGAATTGAAAACCAGGAGGATCTCTTGACTAACACTACAAATTATATAGTGTCTAATATTAGCACAAATCCTCAAGACTTCGACAAAAAAAAAATAGACCGCATTCCCACGCGCGCAGCACCTTAGCCTGATTCCCGAAATTCGGTATATGAAAAGAAATGCAACGTACCATTAGCACCAACTATCTTCCTTATGAGGAAAAGCTTAGATCAATTTTAATTCATGAGTCCATTAAAAAAGCTTATGTTGCTTCCAAGGCAAAACAAAAAATACGGACTAACACCACACTTCATAAAAGCCTTTTAAAGGGGTATATGTCACTGATGAGAGTATAAATGCCTCCATCATACTCAAACTTATAAGAATACTGAGCTAAATGTATACCATCTTGTGTCTCTTTCTCTGCTGATGGGGACCCAGGATGAGCGTTTTAATTATTTTCGGAGCCAGAGTTGGTTGTTAAATAATATTTAGGCTCTTTTTTTCAAGTGTTAAGCCTAAATTCTTAAAATATGGCTACGGTATGCTGGAGGGGGATCGATCGATGACAGCAACCCACATATGTACAAACGCACAGGTGTACGTAATTCCTAAGTGCATGTGGGTTTGTGTCACTGTTGACATTCCCAATATACTTCCGTCACACTCGAACCTACAAAGATATCGTTACCGAGGGGCCTAAGTATGTGTATCTTCAAATTATACTGACATAATTAATGTTATTACCATTAATGTTTTTTTAGCAAATAAAAACGTGATAGGTAAAAATATCAAGATTTTTTTGTTTCAGTGCTTTAAAAAAGTTAAATTCCGTGATAACACATTGTGTTTGTAACAGTAAAGATAATCGCTTCCCTTTGAATATATATATATATATATATATATATATATATATATATATATATATATATATATATATATATATATATATATATATATATATATATATGCAAAAAGATCACAGTAAACAGGTGATATCAAAATATGCAAAACAACCACTTTGAAAAAATAGAAGAATTCCAAGCGCTTTCGTGACTACTCACATTATCAAGGAACTATAAAAGGAAACGTGAGAAATAGGGTTATAAAGAGGCAGAATACACCTCACAGTCACATCACACTAACAAAGACAACACCTCACAGTAGCGTAACATCTCACGACTCTGTGAAGAGGAACATAAGAAAGGACCTGAAACTCTTCCCAAGAATTAAGATTAGTCCAATTTATCATTAAATTCTTCCCAAATTTTATTAATTATAAATTAATCCAATTTATATAAACCAGTGAAGTCCCAGTGTAGTAATGTTATAAATTCTAGGGGAACTAGTAATAGGCAGAATAAGGTGGATATTGGAAAGCCAGTGACACTAGGTGACAAGGACAGTAAAAGGTATAAAGGAAAAACAGAAATGAGCAGGAAGGGTAAAGAGAAAGGAGGGTCTTTAAGTGTATATTACACCAATAGTCGTAGTGCTAGGAATAAGATGGACGTGATTAATAATATCCCAGTAATTAATTTTTACAGAGGCCCAGAAGAAGATAAATTATGTAATATCACAGTCACTAGCGAAATGATTATGAAACAGCTGGACCGACTGAAACAAAATAAATCGCCGGGTCCTGATGAGCTTTTTGCAAGGGTTCTTAAGGAATGCAAAATGGAACTCTGTGAACCAATATCTAACATTTTTAATTTATCTCTTCAAACAGGTGTAGTGTCTGATATGTGGAAGATGGCTAATGTAATTCCTATTTTTAAAGCAGGGGACAAGTCACTACCGTCAAACTACCGCCCAATAAGCCTGACCTCAATTGTAGGCAAATTACTAGAGTCAATTATAGCTGATATTATTAGAAGCCATCTAGATAACCATAATTTGATTAATGATACCCAGCATGGATTCACGAGGGGCCGTTCCTGCCTATCTAATTTATTAACCTTCTTCAGTAAAGCTTTTGAGGCTGTTGATCACGATAAAGAATTCGATATTGTTTATTTAGACTTTAGTAAGGCTTTTGATAGAGTACCGCACCAGAGACTGTTAAAGAAAGTGGCAGCTCATGGCATTGGGGAAAAGTGCTGTCATGGATCGAGTCATGGCTCACCAATAGGAAGCAGAGAGTGTGCATAAATGGGGTTAAATCCGAATGGGGACTTGTAACAAGTGGTGTTCCACAGGGATCAGTCTTAGGCCCATTGTTATTTATAATATATATCAATGACCTTGATGAGGGAATTACTAGTGATATGAGCAAATTCGCGACGACACGAAGATAGGTAGGATAATTGATTCAAACATAGATGTCATAGAACTTCAGGAAGATTTAGACAAACTTAATTCGTGGTCAGAAAAGTGGCAGATGCAGTTCAATGTAGATAAATGCAAGGTTCTGAAGCTCGGGAGTGTCCATAACCCAAGCACTTATAAGTTAAATAACGTAGAACTTAGCCATACAGATTGCGAGAAGGACTTGGGGGTGATGGTAAGCAGCAACCTTAAACCAAGACAGCAATGCCTAAGCGTACGTAATAAGGCAAATAGATTACTGGGATTTATATCAAGAAGTGTTAGCAACAGAAGTCCAGAGGTTATATTACAGCTTTATACATCATTAGTAAGGCCTCACCTAGATTACGCAGCTCAGTTTCTGGTCTCCATATTACAGAATGGACATAAATTCGTTAGAAAACATTCAGCGTAGAATGACTAAATTAATACATAGCATTAGAAATCTTCCTTACGAAGAAAGATTGAAGACCCTAAAATTACATTCACTTGTAAGACGTAGAATGAGGGAGACATGATCGAGGTATACAAGTGGAAAATGGGTATTAACAAAGGGGATATAAATAAGGTCTTGAGGATATCTCTCCAAGAGAGAACCCGCAATAATGGATTCAAGTTAGATAAGTTTAGATTTAGAAAGGATATAGGAAAGTATTGGTTTGGAAATAGGGTAGTTGATGAGTGGAACAGTCTGCCTAGTAGGGTTATTGAAGCTAGGACCTTGGGTAGTTTCAAATTTAGGTTGGATAAATTCATGAGTGAGAGGGTTGGATTTGAGGGGACTCAGCATGAGTGGGTAGAATTGTCAAAGCTTATTTCTTGGGTAGCATTGAAAATTGGGTTGAGCAAATATTCTGTTAGTGGGACGGATTGTGAAGGACCTGCCTAGTATGGGCCAACAGGCCTGCTGCAGTGTTCCTCCTTTCTTATGTTCTTATGTTCTTATGAGTTGAGAGTAGTTGCAAGTACAGGTAATATTGATGTTTTTGCAATAACTGAAAATGGTTTAATATGAAAAAATCGGACTTGCCTGCGAATGTCACATTCAGGTTTTAAATTGTTCCAAGTAGACAGAAGTATCGGGAAGGGGTGGGTGGCACTCTATGTCCGTGATCATTTAAATTGTTGTATAAAAATGGGTATAAAGTCTGAATTAACACATACAGAGTCTGTCTGGATAGAATTTTCAGAGGGGCATAAAAATTGATTTTAGGTGTGATATACCGTCCCCCAAACTTAGATAGGGACCAAGGGAGACTACTATGGGAGGAAATTGTTAAGGCCACAATGCACGATAACGTAGTTATTCTGGTGACTTCAACTTTAGTCAAATTGATTGGAATTTTTGACTGGGAATTTAGAATCTAACGATTTCTTAGAAGTAGTTCAAGATTGTTTTTTGAAGCAGTTTGTGACAGAACCTACAAGGGGAAATAATCTGCTTGACTTAGTTCTGGCAAACAAGGAAACCCTTGTTAATAATTTAGAAATTACAGAGGAACTCGGCGCAAGCGACCACAAATCAATTACCTTTGGCATTGAATGGAAGTTTCATAGTAGGAATAACTCAGTAACGGTCCCAGATTTTCGCTTAGCAGATTACAATGGACTTAGAGAACACTTATCATCTGTGGACTGGGGTAATGAAGAGAGCTATCAATATGACAGTTTTCTGAACACTATACATGCTGCCCAAAGAACATTTATCCCATATAAAGAAATTAGATCGAATAGAAATGACCCAAAATGGATGAATAATAGGCTCAAATATCTTTTAGGGCAGAAGAAAGGAATTTATAGGCGTATCAAAAGAGGTGAGGGTCATCTTACGAATCAGTATATTGACATTAAGAGGGACGTTAAAAGGGGATAAGAAAAGCTAAGCGGGACTACGAAATTAAAGTTGCTAGGGATTCGAAAACTAACCCAAAAATTTTTTTCCAGGTGTATAGAACAAAAGTTAGAGATAAGATAGGTCCCTTAAAAATAATTATGGGTATCTTACTGACAAAGAGAATGAAATGTGCTCTATTTTTAATAATTATTTTCTCTCGGTTTCACTCAGGAAGACACTAATAATATCCCAAGAATTAGGTATTTTAGTGGGCCTGAAGAAGATAAATTATGTAGTATCACAGTCACTAGCGAAATGGTTATCAAACAGATAGACCGTTTGAAGCAAAATAAATCGCCAGGCCCTGATGAGCTTTTTCAAGGGTTCTTAAGGAATGCAAAATTGAACTCTGTGAACCCTTAACTAACATTTTTAACCTATCTCTTCAAACAGGTGTAGTGTCTGATACGTGGAAGATGGCTAATGTAATTCCTATTTTAAAGCAGGGGACAAGTCGTTACCATCAAATTACCGCCCAATAAGTCTAACTTCAATTGTAGGCAAATTATTAGAGTCGATTATAGCTGATAACATAAGAAGCCATCTCGATAGGCATAATTTGATTAATGATACTCAACATGGATTCACCAGGGGCCGTTCCTGCCTAACTAATTTATTAACTTTTTCAGTAAGGCTTTTGAGGCAGTTGATCATGATAAAGAATTCGATATTGTTTATTTGGATTTTAGTAAGGCTTTTGATAGAGTACCACATCAGAGACTGTTAAAGAAAGTGGCTGCTCACGGCATTGGGGAAAAAGTGTTTTCATGGATCGAGTCATGGCTCACCAATAGGAAGCAGAGGGTGTGCATTAATGGGGTTAAATCTGAGTGGGGATCTGTAACAAGTGGCGTTCCACAGGGATCGGTTTTGGGCCCGTTGTTGTTTATAATATATATAAATGACCTTGACGAGGGAATTACTAGTGATATGAGCAAATTCGCTGATGACACGAAGATAGGTAGGATAATCGATTCAGACGTAGATGTCACGGAACTTCAGGAGGATTTAGACAAACTCAATTCCTGGTCAGAAAAATGGCAGATGCAGTTCAATGTAGATAAATGCAAAGTTCTAAAGCTCGGGAATGTTCATAACCCTAGCACCTACCAGCTTAATAATGTTGAACTCAGCCGTACAGATGCGAAAGGATCTGGGGTTATGGTAAGCAGCAACCTCAAACCAAGTCAGCAATGCCTAAGCGTAAGAAATAAGCAAATAGATTACTGGGATTTATATCAAGAAGTGTAAGCAACAGAAGTCCAGCGGTTATATTACAGCTTTATACATCATTAGTAAGGCCTCACTAGATTATGCAGCTCAGTTCTGGTCTCCATTTTACAGAATGGATATAAATTCGTTAGAAAACATTCAGCGACGAATGACAAAGTTAATTCATAGCATTAGAAATCTTCCGTATGAAGAAAGATTGAAGACCCTTAAATTACATTCACTTGTAAGACGAAGAATGAGGGAGACATGATCGAGGTATATAAGTGGAAGATGGGTATTAATAAGGGGATATAAATAAGGTCTTGAGGATATCTCTCAAAAGAGAACCCGCAATAATGGATTCAAATTGGATAAGTTTAGATTTAGAAAGGATATAGGAAAATATTGGTTTGGAAATAGGGTAGTTGATGAGTGGAACAGTCTGCCTAGTAGGGTCATTGAAGCTATGACCTTGGGTAGTTTCAAATTTAGGTTGGATAAATTCATGAGTGAGAGGGTTGGATTTGAGTGGGACTCGCACTTGAGTTAATAGAATCTTCAAAGCTTATTTCTTGGGTAGAATTGAAAATTAGGTTGGCAATTATTCTGTTAGTGGGATGGATTGTGAAGGACCTGCCTAGTATGGGCCAACAGGCCTGCTGCAGTGTTCCTCCTTTCTTATGTTCTTATGTTCTTATATTATTTTCAAAACTGCTTTTCATTAAAAGAAATATTCTTTATTTTCAAACTGCTTTTCATTAAAAGCAGTTTTGAAAATAATATGAATATTTCTTTGGTTATATAAATTGGGTTCATTTATAATTAATAAAATTTGGGAAGAATTTAATGATAAATTGGACTAATCTTAATTGGACTGTGAGGGTATTCTGCCTCTTTATGCCTTTCTTCTCACTTTTCCCTTTTTATATTTCCCTTTGATAATGGAGTAGTCAGAAAGCGTTTGGGAATTCTTCTTTTTTTTCATAGTGGTTTTTTTATATATATATATATATATATATATATATATATATATATATATATATATATATATATATATATATATATATATATATATATATATATATATATACAAACCAACAAAATAAGTTCAAACTTATCATGAAGAAAAGATAAATTGGTAAAAATAATAATAATACATGGATTCTGTCTCTAAGGGGTTATTATTGACAATAATGATAATAATAATAATAATAATAATAATAATAATAATAATAATAATAATAATAAAACAAACTGAAGGCATATGTCAACAATGAAATCAGTTCTCGCTGGGTTTTAAAGGAAAGGTAATAAGTAAATTTTTATATCTTAAGCATAGCTATAAAAGGAAGAAAACTCTCATGTTCGTACTATTAAAAGGAATAAATGTCAGTATCAGATTTTGTTAAAATAACATTGTTAGCCGGGATAGACCAGGAGTGAAAAGGCTAGAAGGTGAAGCATAACAAGAGGAATGGCCCTTTACAGCTCTGCCCTGTTCTGCCCCCACTGGAACGACTGCTAGTGGAGCCTTGCATGCCCTCACCCTGTGTTGGAGGGGGGGGAGAGAGAGAGAGAAAGAGAGAGAAAAAGAGAGAGAGAATTTTTGATTAATGCCCTCTGAATTGATTTCGGTCCTATTTTTAGGGATTAAATATTTTTAATGTTAGTATATATGAAGGTGAGTTCAGCTTTAAATAAAACTCGTAAAGTTGATAGGATTTAAACTTAACTACACTAGGTTCAGGATCCACTTAGCGTGCTGCCGACAATAGCTAAGAAAGGACACAGGTTGCAGAATATGCTTTTATCTGGACAACGTTTCGCTGTATGTAGAGCTTTATCAATTCATCCTCCAGCATTCTTAAAAGCTCTACACAGAGCGAAGCTGGTCTCAGTGGGGCTTGTCCTGTAAAGTGTCTTTCCAGTAAGTCTCGAAACGATCCCTGCGGCCTCTTAAAGGGTTGTGGCTGTAGGGAAACCCAAGAACGGAACGCTCTGCTATTATTTTCCAGTGCACAGTAATTCTGTTAAGGAACTACCATCCTGTGTCTTTCCTGAGCTCATCTTATTTTTGCAGTGTATACGCTTTCTGTGTAAGGAACTTACATCGCTCACGGAATACACATGTGTCTTCCTGGGCTGCACAGCACCTCAGGAGGATATCGAAAAGGGCACATGAGCAAGCACATAGGACATTTTATTATGAAATTGCCGTCTTTACACTGCTTGATATATATTAATAAGTTTTCCCTTGGTAATCAATAATGATTGGCTGATTCAGCCTTTCTCTTGCAATATATATAAAATAATGTAATCCATCATCTCTCTGAAATAAAAATATTTCTGAAGAAGTCTTTTTTATTATTATTATTATTATTTTTAAAGAAATCTGTAGAAGTCATGGAGCGTTTGAGGAATGGGAGGCAACGACCAGCGATTCAAGAGGGAGGATTGCTACAGTTCCTTGGAGCAAGAGCCTTCAACTGTGCAAAACACCCCTGAAGGGAAAATACTGCAACGAGCTTATTATGTGTTTAAGATTCATCTCCATCCTCAGTGCACGGCCATAATAAAAGTTATGTTTATCCTGGAACGAAGCCCACGTTGAACGAGGAACACTAGTGGAGTCACTCCCCCAAGTCATGGGGTCACTCCTTCCAGAGTCATGGAGTCACTCCTTCCAGAGTCATGAAGTCTTTCCTTCCAGAGTCATAGTCTCTCCTTCCAGAGTCATGGGTCTTTCCTTCCATAGTCATGGGGTCTTTCCTTCCCATAGTCATGGGTCTTTCCTTCCATAGTCATGGAGTCTTTCCTTCCATAGTCATGGAGTCTTTCCTTCCATAGTCATGGGGGTCTTTCTTTCCATAGTCATGGAGTCTTTCCTTCCAGATTCATGCAGTCCCCTTCCAGAGTCCCAAGTCTTTCCTTCCAGTCATGAAGCTCTCTTCCAAATTGAAGTCTCTCCTTGAGTCTGCAGTCCCTCCTCCAGAGTCCTGAAGTCTCTGCTTCGAGAATCATGGAGTCTTGCTTCGAGGTCATGGAGTCTCGCTTCGAGAATCATGGGTCTCTGCCGACAGTTGTGGGGTCTTTCCTTTTAGAGTCATGAAGATTCTCCTTCCAAGTCATGCTGCCTCTCCTTCCAGAGTCATGAAATCTTTCCTTCCAAAGTTATGCAGTCCTCCTTCCCGAATCATGCAGTCCTTTCCAGAGTCATGCAGTCCCCCTTCCAGAGTCATGCCCCTTTTTAATCTTTAAACCCTTTGTTTACCTTGACATGTTTGCAGCCTTACTAACACCTGTTTCCTCCTGCGCTAGTACATACAGTATTTCTCTTTATTAAATTTCCCTTTTATTAGATATTTTAAAATTTTTTTCATTTTTTAAAATTTGTATTTCATACTGTTTCCCCCTTGAAAATATATTAAAATTACCGGGTGCAAAATGATTGCCATGGGGTTACATAGTGTTTCCATGGTGCGTTCAATAGTGTGTTAAATGGTCCCAAAATTTTATCAATGGTGCTTTAATAGTAATTTTGGAAAAATTTACATAGTGTTACATGGTGGTTACATAGTGTGTTAAGGGTTTGGTTACATAGGTGTTAAGGGGGTTAAAAGTGTTTAAAGGGTTTGCTTCCATAGTGGTTACATGGTGCGTTACATAGTAAAAGTAATTTTGGGCTTAATAGTGGGGTTTGGTGCGTTACATAGTATGTTACTTTGGTGCAAAAGTGGTTACATGGTGCGTTACATAGTGTTTCATGGTGCGTTCTAGTGTTTACATTTTTAGGGTTTAATGTTTTTAATTGCGTTACATATTTGTTACATGGTGCGTTACATAGTTGTTTTTGGGGGTTTACAAAGTTGTTTTTGGTGCGTTAAATATAATTAAAAGGGGGGTTACAAAAAAGGGTTTTTGGGCGTTACATATTTTAATGGTGCGTTACATAGTTTTTACAGGGTTTGGTTAATAGTGGGGCCCATGGTGCGTTACATAGTGTTTACACGGTATTATTTGAGAAACCAATTACTCAGTCCCTTGAAAAAAAAAATGTTATTTATGTTTTTTTTGCGGGGTGGGGCAAAACCCAAAGAGGTATATTTGGGGGAATGGGGGAGTTTAAATTTCAACCCTGAGGAAGGATGGTGGGCCCCTTTTCCTCAGATAAAGCCTACCATTGGCATCAATGCCCCCCTTTACCCCCTCCTTTTTTTGGGGAAGGGGGAATTATTTCAAAAGGGGAACCTGAAACTCTTTTTACACAGGCGCAATTGGTCTTCTCTCTCTCTCTCTCTCTCTCTCTCTCTCTCTCTCTTCTCTCTCTCTCTCTCCCCCCCCCCCCCCCCCCCCCCTCTCTCTCCTCTCTCTCCCCCCCCCCGTGCAATGTTCGCCCCTTCATATATTTACAAAAAATTTAATTCTAACTTCGTGTAATAAAATTTTGTTACTTTTTAAAGACATGTAGGGGGTGAAACCTTTGTTAGTTGGCTCGTCAGAGCGCTCTTGATAAAATATTGGAGTGTATAGTGAATTTTAAAAAAAATTTTCCTTTTAGATTATGGTATGTTTATGGTATTTTAGAAATATGTGGTAACCGTGGGGTTATTGAACTGGCGGCAGGTTGGGGTATTTCCCCTTACCCGGGGCCTTTGGGCTCATGGCCCAAGGTTTGGGACGAGTCGGCTGTCAGGCACCTCTTGAAGAAATTATTTAAAAATTTCCCCTGCAAGTAGACACTGGCAGCTTGTCTGTTTCTTTAATAGAGGGGGATCGGGTCCAACCCTTGTTAAAAATGACCGAGGTTTAGCACTTTGCATAAATAAAAAAATAATCTTAGAAATTGTTTTATTCATGACGGTCATACAGTATTTTTATTGCACTGATTAAAGGCTGGGAAGTTTAGTAAAATTGTAATTTGCAAAAATAACATATATTGTAGTAAGTTTTTGTAATGTTGCCCTGAGTAGGGTACAAGAATCCATTTTGTTTATACAAAAAAGGGAAAAACTTTAATTTCCGCTTTTTTTGGGAATGCGACGTTTCATTGCAATCCAGCATTTCTTTTTTAATATATAAAAAGATTAGTTCAATGATAATATAAGTGGAACTGATGTTATATTTCAAAAACAAAAACGTTAAAGAACGGAAGTCATCTAGATCCATACTTCCCCTTTTTCCCGTCAATTTAGAGAATAATTGAGTAGGACCCGGGGAATGTTTCCGTGTGCTGGAACATCAACCAGCGGGAAATACTTGTCCCACTTATGTCACAAAATTAATTAAAAGCAACCATAAAAATTATGTTTATATATATATATATATATATATATATATATATATATATATATATATATATATATATATATATATATATATAAGAAACCACTATAAAAAAATAGAAGAACCCCATTTTTGGGAATTTTCTTTTTTTATAGGAATTTTCAATTTGATATCACCTGTTTATTGGATTTTTTTGCATATATATATATATATATATATATATATATATATATATATATATATATATATATATATATATATATATATATATATATATATATATATTTTTTGTCTCCTAATATAAAATTAATTAGCAAGAACTTATTTAAAATTGTCCTTTCTAAAATTTTTTTTTATACGTTTAAAGATATATTTTTTTCTTAATTTTAAATTTAAAATTAAATTTTTTACCAAAAGAACCTTAGAAAACTTCCCTGCCTTATTATAACAAGAGCAATTTCATTTAGGAATCTAAATAAATATATTTTGATAAATTTTAAAAAATTTAATAATAAACAAACACAATGAAATATATTTTTAGTTAGGTTCAGAAGATTTTCCCTTTTATTCGGAAAAGAGCGTTACTAAAATTTTAAAAATTTAACACACCCCAAAAAATTACAATTAAAAATAAGACAAATTCCCGTTCCCCTTTTAAAAGGAACCTTTTAAGAAAAAAAAAACAGCATAAAACATAAAAAAATTGTAATAAATTACTTCTGGGTAAATGGCTGTGAGTTAAGCCTCCACTGAAGACTATTTGATGCTGTGGGAGCCCTTTTTATGCTAAGTTACTCACTTAATAGCCATAAAAACTTTCTTCAAGAATTGAATTCGTTTTTTTTTTTAAACATTGGCATTTTTCCCTTTAAAGAAGGAAGGAAATTTTTACGTTGAAGGGAAAGGGACAAGACTAGGACAGTTGAAATGGAAATGTAAACAGAAAAGTAATGAAAAAAATGGGGATGGAAATCAAAGAAAAAAAGGAAAAACAAGATGAGTAAAAAAATAAAAAAAAATGAGGGAATGGGATGAATATAAGAAAATATAAAAAGAATGAAAACAAATTGGAAGAAAAAATAAGAATAAGAGAAATTGTAAAGGGGTAGGGGGGAAATGTCTGGTCAGGAGGAAAGTAATTATCACCGTTTAAAGTTAGCAAGAAGAGGAGGAGGAGGAGGAGAAGGAGGAGAAGGAGGAAAAGGGAGGAGGAGAAGGAGGAGGGGGGAAGGAGGAGGAGGAGAAGGAGAAGGAGGAGGAGAGAAGGGGGAGAAGGAGGAGGAAGTAAAGGGAAAGGGGAGAAGGAGGAGAGAAAAGGAGGAGAAAGGGGGGAGGAAAGGAAAGGGAAGAGAGGAGGGGAGAAGGAGGAGGAGGAGGAGGAGGGGGGAGAAGGTGGGGGGGGGGAGGAGGAAAAGGAGGAAGAGGAAGAGGAGGGGGGAGAAGGTGGAGGAGGAGGAAAGGAGGAGGAGGAGGTTTAAAGAAAAAAGAAAAATGAACGTGGTATAAGAGGGAGAGGAGAAGTCCAGGCCAGAAAGTAGAAAAAAGGGAGAAAAAGAAGATGGAAGAAAGAGTGAAGAAAAACGGGGGTTAAAAATAAGGAAGGAAGGGAGGGGAAAAAGAGTAAAAGGGGATAGGGACAGAAGGTGGAGGAATAAAAGGGAAGTAAAAGTATTAAAAGAAGGAGGGGAAAAGGAGGAAAAAAGAGGGGTAAAGGGAAAGAAAAAAAGGAGAAAAGTAGGAAAGGGATTGAAGAGGACTGGAAAAGGAAGAGAAAAGAAGCAGGAGGAACAAATAGGGATGAGGAGGAACAGGAGGGTGGGAAAGAGGAAGAGAGGAGGAAGAAGAGTGTTTGAGGAACAATGGAATATAAACGATGGAATATGAGAAAATTGACCAATATTGACAATTTGCTGTTTGTAGAGTTAAAAATGGAATAGATTTAGATGCTTGAAATGTTTTTTAAAAGAAAAATTTGATAAATTTTTTGCTTGTTTACACACGCACACACACTGGGCCGGGGCTGTGACCGACCCTGAAACCCACAACTGGGAGTACACACACACACGTACACACACACACACACACACACACACACACACACACACACAAAAAGTGATGAGTGGAGGAACCCAACATAGCTTTAAAGGAGGGTTAAAAAGCCATGAAGCGGGGAGAGTGACCTAGTGGAAGTAAAGGGGGGGGAGATGAATCGGCCCTGCAACCACAACCAGGTGAGAACAAGGTGAAAAACACACACACACACACACACACACACACACACACACACACACACACACAAAACACACAGCTGTAGGAAGCTGTTTAAAATTCAGGGGACAATGAAACCCACAGACTCACCAAGGCAACGTTGACAATCCTAAATTTTGGCAAGGAAAACATTTTAAGCACAAAAGTTGATGGATAAGAACTCCCAAATTAACCTGGGATGCTTTACACCCCTCCAAAACACCTTTGACAACGCGGGAGGGGGAAGGGGGGAATTAAATAAACTTTGAAGATGTTTTCTTTTTTTTTTTGGTAAAGGGTGGGGGATGAAAGGTGGGGGGAAGAAAGATGATGAAGGAGGGGGAAAAAGCGGAAAAAAAAAGAGGGAATTATATTAAAAGAAAAAAGGAAGGATGAAAGGGTAAATAGGCAATACGTGGGCTGAAAAATAAAAATTCAGAAATACTTTTAAAAAGAAAAAACTCTTTTTTTAGGGCGTATGACCCACAGTGGACGAAACGTTTAAATGAAAAACGGGCCTTTTGGCAATGGAAGGAAAAAAACACTTTTAAGGAAAGGGTTGAACACAATGAATGAGATGGAAGGGAAGGTTTATGAATGATCCTAAAGTGATAGGTATAAAAAGGTTAGAACGAGGAAGATGGGGAAGAAGAAATTGTATAAATGATCACAACAGCAGGTAAAAAATTGAGACAAAAATCATGCTTGGTCTTTAATTTTTAAAAATCACACCTCTAATTAAAAATATAATTATCAAATTCAAATCCATTTAACTAAAATTAAACATTTTCACTAAAAAACACTCTATACAAAAAAAGTGCTTTATTAAAACATACTTTAAACATATCCACCCCCCTCCCCAAAAACATTTGAAAATGATATTAAATTTTTTGGATATTTTGAGGGGAGCACCTTTCAGTGGCCAAGCGTAAAAAATATAAACAAAAGCTTTCTGCTAAATCCGGGCAGGGCGCAGGTGACGGCAGTCCCTTACCCCTCTGCCCCCAAACTCAGAAAATTTTAAAAAGCTCCCTGGGTGTTAGCGACTTTTTGGGGTTGGCCAAAGGGAAAAAAAAAAAATTTTAAAAATTAAATAGACAACAGGGAAAACTAAAGTTTTTGGTCCCCATAACTCAAATAAGTAACTACAAAATTAAGATAAACACGGAACTAGAAAACCCTAGTCTAATTATGATGATAGGGAAAACCGCAAGATTTGGGGCTCTTTTTAGTGGTATACCATAGTGGGGATAAATTTTAGAAGTAGAAAAAAATTGTCAAATTTTATTTATTATAATCTTTAAAAATGTTAAACCTGTGGGGGTCATAGTGAAGCAGAGGAATGGAAAGTAATCAGGTTTGGTCCTATAATTGAAATGAAGTTTCCTGAATCAAGGCTTTAAGCATGGGACCTCCATTGAAAAGTAAGGGGGGTTGGTCAGCAGCACCCCATGTCCACTTCTGGTGTGTCGTCACAAGAACACGGGAGATGGCTGAAATAAAATTTGGGCCCTAAGATGCCCGGGGGAATAAAAAAAAGCACGACCCTGAGCTGAGTCATAACAACCTGAAGGAGGTCCAACGGACGAAAATCGCCAGCCCACAGCCAACCACCTGGATCTGGCCTCTGGCATATAACTCACAAAAGGGGAAAGGGGGGATGGGCTGTGGTGTTCAAAGGGGGGTAAAAATGGGTTTTTTTTAAAATGAATTTTTTTCTTTATTTATGTTTTTACCACAAAATTTAACAGATGAGAAAATACAATCTTCTTATGTGATAGTTGAATTAATAGTTTTTTCTTTGTTTTAAAAATTTAATTTAAACAACCCCAACTTGTTCACCATTATGGTACGAAAAACAAAAGTCTAAGCTGAGATAGGACAAAAAAAAGAAGTGGGAAAAATAAAAAACCGTATCAACAAAACCAATGCAACAGTCTGGTCAACCCCTAACTGCAGTATTTGACAGCTGTTGGGTAGGGGAGCAAGAGTGCGTTGTGTCACTATAAATAAACACTTTATTCATCACCTTTTCCAACACTGTTCTTTTTTTACATTCTGTTAATATAAATCAGTAGTTGATATTAGCAAATCGAAGAAGACAAGGAAAAATCCATCTAGTACTATTTTCTACAAAACGTTGGGGGAAAATCTTTTTACCGAAATTGTCTCTAGAGAAGAGAAAATGTTTTGAAATTAATAATTCAGTTGACATAAACACTACAAAATGCTTTAGAAATTTTTTTTTTGGAATGGGGGAAATTTCTCACACAGAACTAGAAGGGAAAAACCCAGTTATAAAAAAAAAAGGGTTTTCATTGAATGATTGAAAGACCTCACTGAAATAAAGGGGTAATGAAAAAAATAGGGGAAATAATTTTTCCTCTAAGAGCATGAGTATTCATTGATGCTCTGAATCTACATAGGTCCCCCAAAATATTTAAAAAACAACAGGGAAATGGAATATAGGCCCCATTACCCCATCATCCACCATATTTAGACTATAATAAAAAAAGGACCTAGATTGGTTTTTTAATAAAATGTATATATATATATATATATATATATATATATATATATATATTTTATATATATATATATATATATATATATATATATATATATATATATATATATATATATATGTCGTGCCGATTAGATAAAACTGGGCAATTAGAAGAACTCATTTAAAAATTAATTTCTAAAAAATTTTTCTTATACTTTAAAGATATATTTTTTTTATTTATGTAAGTAAAAATTAATAATTTTTAAAAAAAGAACCCTTAAAACTTTCCCAACCTTATTATAACAAGGGGAATTTAATTTTTACTAATCCAACTTAATATATTTTAGATAAGTTTTCAAAAATTTAATAAAAACAAACAAATATATATATTTTTTTCATTCAGAATGTTTTTTGAAATTTGCATACTCAAATTTTCGCTTGAGTTTTAAGAAGAGCGTTGCTATTTAAACCAAATTAAAGTTTAAAAAAAAGAGAGAGAGAGAGAGAGAGAGAGAGAGAGAGAGAGAGAGAGGGCCCCCCCTTTTTCTTGGGGTTGAAAGGTAAATCTTTGGTGACCCGTAGTCGTACTCAATAAGAATGAATAAAACGTGTAAATATATTTTGCTGGGGGGAAAAGGGGTTTTCATTGCAAGAGGGAAGGGAAAATACATTCAAGAGCATAAATTACGGGGGAAAAACCGGGCCTGGGGGGGAATGCTTTTTGGGGGTAAAAAGGAAGAACATAAAAGATAATGAAAGGGTGATGAGGGAAGGCCAAAGGGAAAGGGATGAATAATTTTTGGCTTTCCTTTTGGTTGGGTGGTACTTTTCCTTTGATCACCTATTTGTGGTTGCAGGGTTAGTCATAGCTCCTGGCCCCGCCCTTCACTGATTTTATAGGTCCTCTCTCCCCGCCCATGAGCTTTTTCAAACCTGTCTTAAACATTATGGTTCCCGCCCACTATTCATTTCAGGGATTCCACTTCCTGACAACTCTATGACTGAAGAAATACTTCCTAACATTTTTTGATCCAAAGGGGCTTCAACTTCCCAAATGTGACCCCTTGTTTTTGCCCTCTCTGGGAACATCTTGTCTCTGTCCAAATCATTCTTCGATTTTTATATGTCGTTATCATGTCTTCCCCCAACCCTCCTGTCCCCCAGTGTCATCAGGGGTTTTCCCTTTTAAACCCTTTTTTTAGGACAACCCCTTTTCTCTTTGGGCTAGTCTTGTTTCAAACCTTTTCACTTTCTCTAATTTCTTGACTGCTTGACCAGGGGGGGCCCAAACTGGTGCTGCATATAAACAACTGGTGCTGCATATAAACAACTGGTGCTGCAAAACAACTGGCCTGCATAAAACAACTGGTGCTGCATATAAACAACTGGTGCTGCAAAAAACAACTGGCGCTGCATATAAACAACTGGCGCTGCATATAAACAACGGCGCTGCATATAAACAACTGGTGCGATATAAACAACTGGTGCTCATATAAACAACTGGGCCCCATAAACAACTGGGGCTGATATAAACAACTGGTCTGCTATAAACAACTGGGGCTATATAAACAACGGCCTATATAACAACGGTGCGATATAAACAACTGGTGCTGCATATAAACAACTGGCGCTGCATATAAACAACTGGTGCTGCATATAAACAACTGGCTAAATGATTGTGATTCACCATACTTTTGTGACGCCTGGGAAAATCAGGACATTTAAACCGATTGAAAACATTTTGAACCCTTTTAATGTATGCTTCTGGCATGGGCGTTCCCCTAACTCCTGAATTGTCATAAAAAGGGTGAGGAGGGAAACCCGAAAACCCAAAAAATTTGTGCCTAGCGTTTTAAATTGTATATAAATTTGACAGTGAGATGTTTAATTATTGGTTAATACCTTTATAAATCAAGGGGCTTTGATTTAATAAAAAGACCAAATAATAACTTTTTTCCGAAAGAGTAAAAAATATATACTTATAAATATATAAACCCACAGACATGCAGCTCTCGGTGTATATATACTTTGGCCCTTAGTTTGGAACCCCAAATTCCTCACTGAAATTACAGACTTTCGCAATATATTCTCTTCAGTCGGTCACGTTCCGCTGTAAATATTTGGGGAAATTTTTGAATATATTTTTTGAGTATTTTAAATGTGGGGAAAAATACACATTTTTTTTTATGGAATTTTTTTAATTATCTTTCTATAAATGCCAATTTATTGTTCTTTTAGTTACTGGGAAAAGAACGGTTTGGGGGCCCCGTCTTGATTTTTTAAATATAATATATTTATATTTTTCAATGGGTAGCGTCGAGACACAGGGCATAAAAACACACACACACACACACCACATACAAACACACCTCCAAACACCTCCGAATTCACATACACACAATATTCAAGGTCTGAAAAATTATATAAAAGCAACAGGAAGGAGAATATTCAA